>MU897776.1:0-10558 GCA_036418205.1 Ostertagia ostertagi | reverse complement strand
AGAACTCCATTATGTTCTTCAGAAAAAGATAGGAATAACAACGTTCATGACCCTGCCGATCATCAATCGACTTCTTTAAAGTATACTTCTGATAAGTACCGGTGTAGCCTGGAAGTAACCCTGGACTGCTTCCACGATTTGGTCTGCAGTGGTCCAAGGAAGCGTTCCTGCACCAGGGGAATGGAGGTATTTGCCTCGGCCCAAAGGTGGAGGAGTTTAGGGTGGTTGATCTGGTGCAGGAAATTGGGCAGGACGTGGAAAATGTAGGATAGGACATCCACCGGTCCTTACCAGAAGTGCACTTCAAATGAATCGTTTACATTTCACCTCATCCTTACCCCCCCCCCCTCTTAGTTTCACAAAGAACGAAGAAGTGCTCTTCAGGACTAAGGATAAGATAGCAAGGGGTGCCTCTTCAAACCGGATTTTCACCCCTAACAGCTTAGAATGTTGACCCCTGCAGTTCCACCAGCGATTATGAAATATGTCTTCGAAAAAGTTTTGCGACTTCTGCGAATTTGAAATCGTTTGAAAGTTGATGAGCCTTCTGAAATGACGCTTTCGAAGAATCGCTCTGTTTTGAAAGGCTTGTTCCAAAGGGTGTGTATTTAGATGAGCTTTCGTTTCAAGTGAATCTGAGATTGTGAGCGAAAAAGGGTTGCATGGCGTATCTTGATGAAAATTCCGACTTTCCCTTCATTGCTTATACTTTCGAGAAATATCATGACCATTGAATTTCACCGCCTCGCTTTTATATCCGTCAGCAGCCCTTGGGGTCGCCAGCAATTCAATCCCGCATTCAAGGTGACCATCCCAAGGCGCTGGAGAAAACTGCTTAGCCACAGCTCCATAATCCAGAAAATAAGCCCATGGCGGTCTTTAGAAAGTTTGGTATCCCGCAGGTGTAGGTTGAGAGGTCTAATCACATCATTTTGCATACGGCTACTCAGGCGCTGCCCGGTGAATACGAATTTCACGCCTTTGTGGATATTGCGGAAGTTGGGAACAACCCCTCTCGCTCTTTCTCTCTGGACAGCCATGTGGGTGGAGCGTAGTACTGCTCTGCGTTCCATTTTCAATGTTTTCTCAATCGTTTTGCAGCTTTTTAGACCGTTGTTAAATTAGCTGTATGAAACTTACTATTACTCGTGGTTTAACGAAAATGCTACTAGTTTGGCACGTGTGAAGGTTTTTGGAGAGCTATCGCAAGGTGCGGGGGCATTGTGGTTGAACTGCATTGGAACATCTCCTTTATTTGAAATCGGAAGTAAGCCTTAGTCGAGAGATTAGAGAGTCAAGTGTGAGCAATTTTCATTTTCCCTCATGTTCTGCCCCCTCCTAAGCTTAGTCCTAGAAGATGCCCCGTATGTGCGATGCGATAGCGCCGGTTTTTGTGCCAACTTTTGTTAGTCACTTCCCAAAAATGAGTTTTATTGGTGAGACAAGAATTAAATACGAATTTTTAAAATCCACTGGGACACTCAACAATGATCTGCACCAAATACTCAGACTTATTCGGGCATGGAGTCAAGTTGCATGGCCGCAAAAACGATTTGTTAGGGTCATCGAATCGGTGTATTACCGCTCACTTAGTCGAGCACGATACAATTGGATGTCGACATCGAGCATAGCTTGCGGCGTCGAAACCCCCTATCGGACCCACTCAAACCAACAATGCTATGCCGGACTGTCAGTCGGGTACTAGACCTCTGTAGAAGACCGGACATGAAATATCCACGGCTAGTCCCTGTACATTTGTGTCAGGGCTAGCAAGACTCTCAAATGTCTCTTCTATTCCAAGTGGAAGTCGTAAGCACGGCGTACCTCTAACAAAAGGGGCACTATCCTGATACCGGGCCTGTGGTGGCAGTGCATCAAAATCAACCTGAACCATCCTCTTTTTGGTAAACACTGGACGAAACCCAAGCGGGAAGGAGGGACTACGGGGTTTGTGAGCATTTTTCATTTTTTCCAGACTTCCTGCTTCCTCCTAGGCTTAGTCCTAGACGATGCTCACGTATATTCGTAACGCCAGGAGGCGGATTATTGGACAATACTTATTTTTCGAAATCCCTGAGGTCGGGCGTTTATGGCTATGCGTGGACAGGGTGCTACGCGCCATGCACACGAGACAAAATGAGCCTTGCTAGATTAGAAAGTCATGAAATTCGATGATGGGGTTTTTCGCAAATCGCAAATTTTCTTTTTTGAGCTTTTGAGCAGTCGCCCATATTGGCGCGGTAAAGATATCGACGGTTTTTTGAGCCTCTCTTCAGCGATACTACTATTCTTGAACCTTTTGAGAACATGAAAAATTTATTCAACTCCCGCGAAATTTTTGCCAATTTCCGGGTTATATGAGCCAGCCTTTGCAAAAAAAACTGAAGAATTCTCTGGATGTGTAAGTGATCTGGGCAATGGACAAGAGAAATTCGATCCCACGGACAGATGCGATTTCCAGCGTCTACCCTCTGCCTTGCTTTCACTTTCAAGGCACATTCCACGCGAGAGCAAAACATGCGTAGTGGCGTACAAGTATAATTTCGGAAATCGCGCTAGTAGAAAAAATCGAAACCGTTATCAAGCCCTAGACGGGACCCTCTTTATCTTTTTCACAATACACCGGTCCGTTCAAAGGCATGACCGAAGATCAAACTGTTGTGGAAGCCGGCAGTAAAGAAAAAAGGAAAAGGAATTCCGTCAAAAACGCTAGGTTAAGGGCTCACTCACCTTCGTAATCGGCTGTGCTAAGGCAATGAGAGACTGAGCGCGGAGAGGAGAGTATGAGGCGAGAGAGCGCTACAGATGAGAGGGCGCCAGACAACAGCCTGCTGTGATGAGAAAACTGCAGCTGTTGCAGCTACTTTGCAAGGCCCTAGCACCCTTGTCTTGCATTTCCATGCATGGGAGCGCCACATCTTGATTGTCCTCTACTCTTCTATCCTACAGACAGAAGGAAATCGTTCAAACGACTTTTGCCTGGGTTGTGCCTTTGAGAAAAAGAAGCATCGGGCTCACCGGAAGGAGTAGCATAAGCACCAGCTACTCACTTTTACTCTCGAGTGGATCTTGGCTTGATGGAAGTTCCCACTCCCACGGAGTAAATAAAGGTTTCTTTGGCATGCACGCTTGAGTAGAATCAACGGTCCGTTGTAAAAGCTCTCACAAGAGGAGAAGGCCGTACTTGTAATTTTTAGAAGCGGACGGGAAAGCAAGGAGAAGCTTCTTGAGATTGTTCATTAGAGATTCAGGCAATAACAGTCGTCGATTTGCCAATTGGGATCATATGAGGAATTTCTTGAGAGAGTGAGGGAACAGGAGGAGCGGAGGTACCCTCTATTTCGGAAAACGAGAAGAGCGTCGAGTGCAGACCACACACCACAAGTGACGACGGCCAAGAAAAAGAAAAAAAAGCCTTTTTCTTGGCCGTCGTCACTTGTGGTGTGTGGTCTGCACTCGACGCTCTTCTCGTTTCCGAAATAGAGGGATAAATTCGCGGGCTACTAAGTCGATCAACTCTGCTTTCGCGTCATGAAATCGACGTCAACTTTTACTCACATGCGATCTAGTCACTTCCTCGCTATAAAAGAATCTTTCGAGTTATCTAAGAAGTACAACTCCTCGGCAGTAATAATAATAATAATAATAATAATAATAATAATAATAATAATAATAATAATAATAATAATAATAATAATAATAATAATAATAATAAATAATAATAATAATAATAATAATAATAATAATAATAATAATAATAATAATAATAATAATAATATGTAGAGACAATCCTCGGGGGGTCTGTGCCTCTCTTGAGAATATCCCCCCCCATCTATCGTATGTATTTGACAAGTTGCATTAAGTTTTTCACACACCTAAAGCCCCTCGAAACGCTGCATAGCGTGCATAACCTTCTCGTGGTTCTGCAATTTATTCGATGCATTTTAGGGAGTGGGCTAAATTGAGGGTTTCCGATCGCAGCGTGACGTGATGGTAGAAGATTGGGGCGACTGCAGAACTTCCTCTCATAGTCGGTATAAGGGGTAGGTATGTGTAATTGAAATAGCGCAAAAAATGGAGGTCCTGTCCGTCTGGACACTCCATTGTTCTGGGAAAGCTTTGCTGCTGAGGCACTCATAATGCTGCAGATCGAGAAGGGAGTGAAAGGGGTGAGAGAGTGTACATTGTATTTAAGAAGCAATTGGTGGCTCTTTGTGTTTTATCGATTGGATTGAATTCAGCCTTGTCAAGCTTTGATCTCCTTTGGTAAAGTGGCCGGGCGACTTCTGGTTAACGCCGAATAGAGTGGCGCTATTTCGAGGCGGAACCACCGAGCTTCTTCTGAAATATCTTACTTTCAAAGCTATCCACGTTAGTCAAATTCGACTTAAAAACATTTTTGCCAGAGCTGTTTGGGAGGTTAGTCGCTTACGTGGAGAGGATAGAGCCGTGAGAGGCGGTGATATTTCCCTCCATTAGGGGCTATTACATCAATTCCGCTGACTCGTATTCGCCTGTGTCCTACTGGCGCCTTTTTTCTCACTCCATGGGACACTGAAAGCTTATTCCCACAGCGATTCACTCAGTAAACGTGAACAGCTGAAAAGGCTTTCAGCAGTTGGTAAGTGGTCCATGTCTACACTCATCTTTTCAAGTGTGCGATCTTCAAAGGGGTCAACTATAAGTTGATGTGCATATCCATATCCGTACTCGCGAACTGTGTTCCTTAGCCTCGGTTTTCTATTCATGGACCTAATCGTCAAGTGAACAAAGAGCTCAATGGCCCAGCAACGGCGAAAACCATTAATCTTTATCTAGTCAATCCGAAGGATTACGCCATGTATTTGCTCCTCCGAAAGTAATGAATACTTATTTGAACGCACTCTGCTGAACCAACTATTACCCAGGTATGTTGGCTGCCCTGATGTTTATCCCAGAGGACTCAAGATAACACCCAGACCAGACGCAGTTTTGTTGTGCACCCAAGGCGAGTCTGCAGACTGAACTTGTTCCAATAGAATGAACACCAGTCTTATTCAATTTTATGCTCACTTTGCAGCCATTCCATGAATTCCTCGTCCTGAGCAAATTGCCCATCTTCGATATCTTTTCGGGGAAATTCACTTTGTACTGATGCAATCCACGGTTCCCTATGGCAACGTGGGCATTCAGAAGTCTGGCTCATGCGATGCTTTGGGAAAGGAGCCTTTTTTATAATATCTCGCGCTATGCTTGACTGGAAAAAAACCCTATCAACATTTATAGTTTCTGGACGAGTTGTCTTGGTCTTTGTAGCCGATTCCTCTGGAAAAAACCATGAGCTCTTCGTAAGAATTCAACAAGCGAGCTCCCATGAACCTGCCGACATCAAAGTGCTCCCTTGACCGAGTAATGCTGAAAAATTCCTGCATTTTTGATAAGTTTTGGTCGTATATTTCGTTCACGATCGCAGAAAGTGCTTCAACTGCTTCCGTTTTCCCTCATTCGGGGCATACTTGTGTCTCGGCTCTCTCTTTCATTATGCTTCCTCTCTTTCGCCTACACTCTCTTTACCTAGCCTAGCAACCATCAGAACTACGAAAATTTAGAAGCCATCTCTTAAGCCTTTCCGGCGAGCTTTCCATCATTTCCCACCACTATCTACCCTTTTCTGAACCCTGCCTTCATTTTTGTATGCACAGAGCACATCACACTGATTACGGAGCACAGTTTTAGGGTCAGGCCAGTGGGGACCAGGCTGGGCCAAGCTGTCGAGGAAATTTCAATAGTGTGATCCTCGCGCATTCAGATCTACGGCTTTCAACCTCGGGGCCCCTCCTGTGCCTCGATCGGGTCCACTCTTCTTTTTACCGTCTTACCTGAAACTCTACCTGACTTTCGAAAAAGGCCCGTCGAGCAGGATTAGGGTTTCCCTCTTCAAAATAGCTACCAGCACCCAACGCGACCATTCCCTCTTCCAAAAAAACCAGATAGGGTTCCTTCATCGAAGATTCCTCAACATCCGTTCACCCTATTGGGGGAGTGGTCGACTGTGTGCTCCGCCCACTTCGCATAAGTTCCACCAATTGTTCCCTCGGGACGCTCCTCATCTTCTAATTTTCCCCTTATGGTTTCTGCTCCTTCAAAGAGTCGAGTCGATCTGACGTATCACCATGATCATATCATTAGTAGATGGAGCTAATGAGGCCCGACAACAGAGCTTCTTGCTGGATAATCTCAGCTCAGACGGCCACCTCGTCATCTTTTCATTACATCGATGGCAATCCTCTATCGCATCGTATAAATAGTACTGCTTTTAGAAGTAACTGTTCGCACATCGGCCCACGACCATGACGCGGGTATGTCTGGTATGTCGACCGCCAGCATTATCCAAAGTCTTCACAGGGATTATCAGCCTAGCCGCTCTCTCTCCCTGAGCACGGCAGAGATTACACCATCCAAAGGAGGATTCTCCAAGGCCGAATGAGGGTAAACCTTACTATCTTAGCCTAGTTAGAACGCAAGGCTCCTTAAGTGTGTGATCGAACATGCATTGCGCGACGAATAGCCTTCGATCTCGCGTGGCTCCCCGGCGCTACTAGTCGTGGTACACACACCGATGCTAATCAACTAGCGCGGCAAGTCCCCGTAGCCGTTTTAGCAAAGGGACGTTGAGCATTGGAGGACGGCACCGATGCGAGTCGCATCAGTGCGTAACTGACGACTGCAGAAGTGTCCATTCTTAATTTCTGACTAAACTTCATCGGAATTTTCTTTATCGGCCATCACTGACCACTCTTCCTCATTCTAATGGGCTGTCTTATAATCGTGACAGCTTGCCATTAAGTGTTTCGCCGGAGTTAGCTCAAATCAGCGGATTTTCTTCAGCAAAGGCCCAGACTGCGGTTCTGGGTTGCCTAACGGTGCGATGCGCTATGCCCTACACTTCGCCGCTTTGCGCCACGAATACCTTGGCGAGTAACAATATGAGTTCAGCGCATGGCGTACTCAAAAACTTGATTTGCTTAGCGAAAAATGGGCCGGGTAATTCTATTCCAGGCGTGCTAGTAGCAATTAAGCCGATACTCCGATTCCTAAAAAAGCTTTATGTCCTCTAAACCAGGCAGTCTGATCGTCATCTTCAATAGGTGTCCCTTTTTGAGTTCGCTCTAAGTAAGAAGTGATCATTTCGCCACCAAAATGTTTGACCATAAAAAGCAAGCGAGTTCAAAATCTATAGTCCATTCCAGCTTTTGAGGTGTTTAGCTTAACTAATCGGATGGAGGCCTGCTCAGATCCGCTCACTTACGAGGCGATCTAACGCAGCTGCAATCGGCGATGGTCATTTTCAACATTCCCTTGTTTCCGTGACTTCAGATAAAATAGGCGCAGATATCTTGGGTTTATCAGTGCTTTTTGGTAAGCGCCATGCATTCCTTCCATTCCAAGTCGTAATAATGATTGGAATGCGAACGCTATCGCAAAATACGGGGGCATTGTAACAGTATTGATTTTGAAACTGGCGTAGAACCTAACCCACGGTAAATCCGCTTGGGCGAGACAGACACCAAGGCTCCAACTGCATGAATGCATAAAGTATCTTTCATTCTCCTCTAACGATATAGTTCCTTACACCCATGGGCGGAAGTGGTGTAGTGACAAGTGGCGCGCTTACCACGCGAGCGGTCCGGGGATCAAATCCTGGGTCGTGAGTCGCCCGGGCCAACCAAGCCTTCCATCCCTCCGGGTCGGTTAATTGGTACCAGACTTGTCTGGGAGGATAAAAACACTGACTTGTACATCGGCTGGCCCCCGCAAGTCATTGTATAGGCCACATCGCATTCAAACGCCACTACGAATGTACAAATGGAAGTAGAATGCGTGCCGCATCCCAAAAAGGGATTGATCAACGGCAAATGCTTTATCCTTTATCTTTTATTATCCTCCTAGACTTAGGCCCAGAGGACGCCCCCGTGTATTGCGATAGCGCCGGATTGTCCTACAAAATAATTTTTGTGGTGAACCGCCTAATACATGTTCTCGTCTTTCATACAGTATGATACCAGTTATGCAGACCGCAAGAACGAAGGCTTGTCTGGCCAGTCTGGTGTTTGACGCTTTGCAACCGCTCATGGAGCCGCTATCATTGCCCGTCAATTCCGCTACTAGTTCGAATCGATGTAAAAATTGTGGCAGCATCTCAAAGGGATCAGCCAACGGCAATCTTTTTCTCGAATCTTTTCATCGTTGCTTTACAAGCTTCCGGGTACTTCATTAAGCTATCCGTTGAGAAGTTTGGTTGCGGATTAAAGAAGCCATTGATGTTCCATCAATTCCCTGCATGAGCTTTGTTCTGTGAAGCCAGTGAAACTAGCTACGTCAACTTCTCCTTCGGACACTTCCTTGTTATTTTCTACATACTTCACCAGTTTGGGTGGCCAGTAAGGAAATAGCGGGTTGAGTTGCAGGGGAGAGTGCCGCCGTCCACGATTCCTCGCCGTAAATTCCGGACCGCATCCCGAATTTTTAAGCCGACCGGCCATGCACATTTTCGGTTGAAGTAACTGCATGAGTAAGTAGCCTCATCAATCTCTAAATAACGATATTGAATGCGTGGCGCATCCGAAACGCAAAGTTGACGCAGCCTTTTCCATGCTTTCTAGGGAGTACCATTTGCCCACAAAACTCGCGAAACGCATCTTTCCCCTCTATGATGATTATGAGACCGCCAACCATGGTTGCGTAGTTCTCAACACCTCCTCCCCCTCGGTCGTTTAGAGGGAAAAGTGTGCGGAATTTGGCTGCGTCGACTGGTGTCAGAGTCGAGTACTATAGAAGCAGCCATGATGGTGAGGTTCGTGGTCGGAGTCGGGAAAAAGTATCGATTTGGAGCCTTTAGAGGTGATGTGGTGGTGGGCAGTATTGAGTCCTCCCAATGAGGGCAGAAAGAGTTGGAATCGGGTTCGAATTAGTGCAACGCCCGCGGACCTGAGCTCGTCGTTGATTCTGATCATTTATATAACTCCTTGAATGATCGTACATATATTAAATATCTTTAGTTATTTCTAAAAAAAGCTGATTGAGCGCCTGACTTTTTTCATTATTTATTACACTATGGAATTGTTAACAATGTGTTAGGTACAATTTCCCATTACTCTTCATTTATTATTAATGTAAAAGTAGGTAGTTGCAAAAACTATTCTTTCA
Organism: Ostertagia ostertagi; assembly: GCA_036418205.1. NCBI lineage: Eukaryota > Metazoa > Nematoda > Chromadorea > Rhabditida > Trichostrongylidae > Ostertagia > Ostertagia ostertagi. The sequence goes on along the minus strand of MU897776.1, from coordinate 1,372 downwards.
GCAGTCACGTAGCACCTTTTATTTGTCTCTTATTAAATTTTTGAAAGCGAGTTCCTCCTTGAGCAAACATAACTTCGAACAGTAGAATCTCGTCTCTAGGAGCTCATGCTGATTGGAGCGGAAATCGGAAATCGGAAATTAGACAAAAAGAAAAAGTTGGTGGACGGAAATTGGATTAATCATTACGATGATACCTCACGCGTGCAGTGCACCATATCGCTTTGCCTACGACTTTTCCTACTTTCCACTTTTGGCACAGAGTGAAAAGGAAAAACAGAGGTGATCACTTAAAGTCAAAGGTCGGGCTCAGGCACGCTAGAGAAGTAATTCCCGTGCCTGGAAGGTTGTATGTGGGTAGCTGCACACATTGCAGCAACTTCCCACCTTGAAAAACCCCGTTAAGGCCCCGGGGCGTTCGGTTTCAATCCAGGGCCGCCTGGTCAATCCAGGACCGCCCACCTCCGGAAGTGGTGCGTGGCTGGCATAACGTGTGAAATCAGCTAGGTTGATTGCCGTATCAACCGATAGAACGACTGACATCTCCAGAAAACTTGTTTGTACGTGCCTCTTCCCCAAGCCAGCCTCCTTCACTGCTAGTGGGAAAGAGGGTTTTGTTAACGGCCTTGTCGACGGTTTTTCTCAGTTTTTTCTCCACTGTCGTTCCACTTCGCATCTCTATACTCAGTTTCAATCGCCATAATACCCCCTTATTGAGCCCGACTTTTGCCTTTAAGGGCATTTCCAGACACTATCAGCTGCCACCATTCGAAAGCCCGTGCGTAAGACGGGCTCATGTCGATGCAACTCAGTTGAGGGGGTCAATGCGCAGGTCAACCCTGCGTCGCGCAAATTCTCCAAATTTTTTACGACCCCTCCTTTCGGGTATAAAGGATAGTGAAATAACAAGAGTGAAGATGCTGTACAGCTCTTAGGGCCCGCGCTTTGCCCTATTCCGATCTCGTGGTAGTAGACAGGCCGTCACAAGCTTGATGTCGCGCCCATATTTGGCCGCTTGCAAGAGTGGGCACAGACAGAAAGCTCGTCCGACCCGCAACTAACACCTTTCGTACGCAAGCCCACCTTCAGTCTGGCGCTGCTTGAAAAGCGCGGGCGCATTTGAGGCAGCGGTCCCATTGCGATGTGTCATTGGCACTGGAGCAACTAGAGTTAGGTTCGTGAAACTCGTCCAACGCCTCTTCTCTATCCCAAGGTGGAATGTGGCTGAAATAGGGGAGGTCTCTGTACGGGGCGTAATCGGTGGTTTCGTTTGCTTTCCTTCTCTTTTACAGACCACCTCCCACCTATAGCTTCATAACTGAACGCTTTTCCACACCTATTTTTATCCCGAATCTTGCCTTTAAGGGGTACTGTA
>MU897775.1:0-14527 GCA_036418205.1 Ostertagia ostertagi | reverse complement strand
TTTTTTTTGCAGTGATTCAAATATTAATTCTTTAATGATTTCCAATAGGTAATGAAATAATAGACATTCGAGTCAAGTCTTGGGATTAATGAGTTCTCGGAATGACCCTTGTTAAGATCCACATTCACCTGTGACATGAAATCTGAATAAAAGCGAGGGTGTGGCGCAATCCTAATGATCCGGTAAACACGGGTTGATGAAATAATAAGGCTCAACCCAAGGAAGTTTCGGAACGGAGCATACTTTTCGAGTCATTCAGTACACATGATGTTTTTTCCTTCTTAATGGTACCGTAATCGCTTGAGCTCCTAAGGTAGCTGATTGGTGGTGAAGCATCTGCTGTCAGAGTACGGTACCTTTCTTGAGATCGATTGTTTATTGACCGATAATATCAGTGCGTTCGATTGCACCCATCACACCATTAACACTCTGTTGCACCCGCTACACCATCAGCGTTCTGTTGCACCCGCCTAATCTCTAGGTGGTCTCGGTAGTGGGTGCAATCGAAGGCGCAGATGCTATCGAGGAAGAAACGTGAGCGTGGCTCTGGTATCATGCGAGGTCACATCCGCAATGTTCAGTTGACTAGCAGGTGGAGGTAAACGTACGCGCAAGGGATAAATTGGGACTACAATTGACTAATTTATTGCGAGTACCCGAACGAGGATCGTATTGCTTGATTCGTTGGAAAGATTTTTTTATTCTGAAAATACAACTGAAATTTTCTCAATATTCCTAAGATCTGCCTACAATTCTGGAATCCGAAAGCAGTATGTATAGTTTTTGTCAGGTTACGGTGGGTTGTTAATTACTGATGAGAAAAAAGGATGAAGTCGCAGAGCTATGCGAAGTTCAGGCTTGCTTCCTATCACCTAGCAGTGCTATGGGCACCATTGCCGACTGGTGTAGGTAAGAGACCTGGATTCCACTTGTGGTCACCCAGGGTCCGAGAATTTTTCAGGTTTTCCTTGGTCCCCCTTAGCGGATCGGCTGTGCTAATCTTTCCTTCCGCTGGTTCTATCCATGAATGCAGGAAAAGGAAATAGGGTTCATCAGAGTCTTTTTATCCTGTAGTTTTAATAGTTTCTTAGTTTCCGTGAAGATATTAGGGCTACCATCATCTTGACTAACCACAGTGTTTTCTAAATATTGCTTGTTCATGGCCATTAACTGCCCGCACGACTAAACGAATAAATAAAGTGCGATGGTCCACAATGGGTTAAATGATGCACTGGCCGGTCTTAGAAAATATCAGAATAAATTAATTTCAAAAATTTGAGGGTATCGACACTTTACATAAAAATATTACTATTTAAGGTAAGAAAATCGATTTGAAATAAGTCTCCTCTGGTAAGGAAGGGCATATGTTTGTCCTCTTAATTGAGCTGCTACCAGTCAAACGGTTTTGAGAAGCATAAGGCTTGAGTAGTACATGTAAGAGAAGCTCTACCCGAGATTTGACCTCTGAGCCACGGGCAGGGTAAACAGCGTCATTCCCAGCTCAGCCACGGTACGCCTTATGTCGTAACGGTTTTGCTAAAGTTTTACTCAGCGAAATAACCCGCACTTAAAGACGTCTGACTCTAAAGTAAGGTTATTTTTCGCCGACATGCTTGGTCCTTTTCATTGGCATAAAATTTGTTTGTTTCTATTCACTTATTTACTTATTTATTTTACTTTACGTCGTGGCGTCCTTAATCTTCTGTGAAGATGGCGGATTTTCTAAAGTTTTTCGGTGGCCGTAGAACAGGACAAGGACAATAGGACAGGCGCGAGTTGTAAGTGCAACAGAAAAAGGAGAGAAACACTGAAAGAACTCCCCAAGATAAACGCAAATATTTTCCGGAATTTGTGCATGTATCTCGGAATGATGTGTGAAAGAAAAAAATTTAAAAAAAAAACTCCCGCTGCGGAAACAATGAATAAAGGGGCGTGGTGTCATAGGGTCACACTGTCCCAGCGTCAAGAAAAACATGGCATGGTGTACCATCGTATGGAGTCGGGTAAAAGATTGCGGATTGCTTCATCTACCCTGCCCTCTCCTCACCTCAGCTCTCGCTTCTTTGTCAGTTGGATTAAGCGCGTTTTGCCGCCTCAAACATCCTCAATCAGCAATTAGGGGAGTGAGTGGTGAAAAAACTTGGCGTCCCTCGCTCCCACCCCCCTCCCGACGTAAGCAAACCAGCCCTTTTGGCACATCGGCTGGGACCGTATGCTGAATGTTGGGGAGGGGATGGGGTCCCCAACGGTCGACGGTTTACTTCAACTCGGTTGGTACGATAGGAGAGTACTGACGCAAGTGGTGCAGCTGGTCCAGTAGCTTCGCCAGAAGGACCGGTCTGCTCACCCTTGGACTAAGCCTAGGAGAGGGGACGGACCCGTCCTCTCTTTAAGGCTTAGTTCTAAGGTAAGCGCCAAATTGTGGCGGTTCTAAGGACCGCGTTGAAGTTGTCCGTCCACCGTCGGGGACACCATCCCCTCCCCAACATTCAGCATACGGTCCCAGCCGATGTGCCAAAAGGGCTGGTTTGCTTTACGGTCCCTGGCCTTCCCCCTCCTCCCATCCTATCCTGCATCCTGCGCTTCTGATGCGACGATCCAGCAAACATTGAACTAACGGTTCGTGCTGTTCGTGAATAAAAAAATAACTGTAATAACCCAGTTGACACCTCAAACATACGATAAACTCAATACTTCATGTAAGTCGAATTGAAACACAAGACAATAAAAAAAGAGGCGCAATGTGGCTCAAGGGGGGGGGGGTACGCTCTGTAGTATGAAGGTTCTTCGGAGTAAGTTTACGGGCAGCAGGACGAACTCTGGAGAACGAAAATTGCTTCTGCATACAGGAGTCCCCTCTCCAAAGGCTTGGTCCTGAAACTGAGATTTTCCGTGATCTTGACGCGATGTTCCGTGCTGCCCCCCCCCCGAGCCACCCCGCCCCACAAAGCAAAACCTTAATTTCGATTGAGAAGACAGACCAGATAGCCGAGGCTTCAACGCGGCGAGCTGATCCAAGTGGGGGGGGGCATTTTTGAATTATTATTGACTTCATGTTAACCTTTTGAGCTCGGTATTTTCTAGTCGGTAACGACAAGCGTAATGTGACTGCTAACCCTGTTCATGTGAACAAAACCCCTCCAAGTCGTGGGAAGAAAAAAGGAGTAAAAAGGAAACAGGAAAAATGAAATTTTGTCTGTTATGAGTAAATGTCATGGATAAACGTAGAGATTGAATGTACTACACGCGAAAGCCATAATGGCTCGTAATGATTTTGTTATAGCTGCCTGGAATAGATATTCCTATTTTTTCAAACGTTACAAATTCATTGGTCATTAAATGAATATCAGTGAGTGATGTAATCAATCGGCTCCTGTTTTCTCACAAACAAAATACTATTGTTCCATGGCGGTTGGAGGCCTCATTGACCAGAAATCTGCTCAGGGGTATAATTATGAAATAAACGCCGATATGAGGCCATAAAAAATCGAAATCAATCGATTAACTACTTTTTAAGAGAGGTAGCACGGGGTGGATTTCTAGTTGAAATCCTTCAATAAGCTTAGAGAGGTTGGCGAATGCCCAGCGCGACCGGTGGTGGCGCGTTCTCGTGAGCCAGGGAAACGTCGGCGCCTAGCGGACCTTGTTCTAGCCTCTGCCAGCTTCGTGATTTTCAACATCGACCGCCATATTGTCAGCAGTAGCACAGCTCGCAAAGCCAATTTGGCGGGGGTGAAAGGAGCGATGGTCAACGGACCCAATGCAGCGCCAGCGTCTACTCGAAATTCGCTCCGAGTAGGGTTTTGTCGACTTTTCAAAAATGGGAATTCTAGCATAAACGTGGCTCATTTTGACCTCTCAAAAATGGGAATTCTAGCCTGGACATGGCTCATCCTCGTGGCTGCGTATAGGAAGTTCTAATTGCTCAAATACACGGGTTGCGATCAGATCCTCAGAGAAATTCTCATGAAAATCATAAAATAAACACCGATTTGAGGCCTTAAAAATTGAAGTCAATCGATTAACTAATTTTTGAGAGAGATAACACCGGGTGTGGGGGTGATTTCTAGTTGAATCCTCAATATGCTTCAAGGGGTTGGCGAATGCCCGGCGCGACCGGAGGTGGGGCGTTCTCGTGAGCCAGGGAAACGTCGGCGCTTGGCTGGTTTTCAAGCATAGACCTCATAGCACTGCTGCGACCAGAAAATGCGCCACAAGGGCGTCAAATTGCCTTCTGTCTTGGTGTCTGTGCACTCTCGTACGACATGTTATTTCGTTTTTCCTCATGTAGCAGCGCTGTGTCTTCCCGTTGTACAACGCTCGACCTTATAAGCAAGAAAGCCTTTAAATTCAATAAAATTGCTGCTTCTTTTTGCAATTTTCCTCGGTAGCACTCGTCTTCAAGCTTGTTCTTTCATTTGAGAGATAGAGAAATGACAAACTTACTCGGTTGCGGCCCGTGCCTTTAAGGTCTGTGAAGGTTTCTAGGAAAATAAGATCCTCCATCTTGGACAATTTTTAGGCCCCAAATGTCGCTAATATTTGACTAACCTACTGGATTTTGCAAAAAAAATCACGCGGTAGCAAGTTTGGAAGTTGTGGGAGTGCGAAAATTTTGCAGATAATTTTTTCGAGAGTTTCGTCAATCAAAGATGGACTTGGTTCCTTGTTTAAAGCTTTATTCACATTTTTTAAGCCCCAGTGTTACGTCAGCTGTTGACTTTTTTGTCACTGCCTGTCACTGCAATTTCACAGCGTTTATTACTATTAGCTGTGACTGAATAAAATGTCACCTGATTCAGCTATCGTGTTGTGGGATGAGCCAAACCCCTCCCCCGACTCTGTAAGTGGGTGGGGGATTTATTTTGTAAATCCCCGATATGATTGAGATGGGATTCAATCGAGGTTTAAGAGTTCTCAGAAAAGCGCCAAATTTCAGAAACTTTCTCGTAATTTTGCGGGATTTTGGAAAATTCCGTGGAAATTTTGTGCTGACTGTCAATTTTGCACGACACGTGGCCCGTGGTGAAGCAAGTGATGATGATTCGGGGTTTTTGCGAAAGGCTGGGCTGATGATTAGAACCTATTTTTTGCAAGTATTCAGTAATCCTCAAGATTCCATGGCTCGGAATTCCAGGTCTGGTTGTAGCGACGCTTCAGCTTCCTAATAATAGAGAGATCGGTAGAAAGAAAGCCCAATACTTGAGCCTAGAATTTCAAGTTTGTACCTAATACCTTATTGAGGAGTTCTCAGGGAATTCAGGTAGTGTGCCAAGCGATAGTGAGGGTCCGAACCGCCGCGTCCACTAAAACGGCTCCTGATGGCTGCTCAAAAGCCAAGCTCAGGAGACAATCTTCAGAACAATTTTCTGGAGCCAAGGTTCCCAAGGACAGAAGTCATGGCACTGTAGCGAATCGAAACTGCACGACTCAGGGCCCTCCAACCGTGCTTCACTGCGGAACCCGCTGCACTCCTACTCGTTGCAAGCCACCTGAACTGTCTGCCGCCCTCAGTCTGCACTCTCTCGTGCAACGTGTGCTCTCGTGTGCTCTTTTTCCTCGCCGTGCTCTGCCTCTCTGTCGTGCCACGGTCCATTCTAGAAAAAAAAGGCTCACGATTTCAGTGTTTTCCATAATTCTTTTTGTTATTTTTTCCTCTCTGAAGGTCTTCTTCGCCCCTCTTGTTTCATTTTCAGGCAATGACCACAGCATTGATCACAGACTGGTGCCTTTAGGTCCTATACCCGCTTTGTTAATGAAAACGAGACAGCAATGATAAACAAAAAGTCCAATTTTTGAGCTCTGAAGCTAGTTTTCCTCGCTAATCTTCCTGAATGCTATGTTTTGTTGCTTTTTGGACTTTTATTCAGTCATTTTAGGGCATTCTTCAGTTCCGATGCGTTTCACATGCTTTGAAGATCGCAACAATCTTGATTAAGGATAACGGTGTGATAAAGGTTTTCGTGAGCGAACCTCCCCTGAAGAAAGTCACGCAAGTGTTGCACATTCACATTTAGATTTCCCCCATATTTGACCCTTTTTTCCAGACTTATCATGGGGTTTTTGGGGATGAACACTCCTTCTGCAAAATAACAAGGCCACGTGCAATGCGAGAGAACTCAACGAGATTGCTGTAGTGCTACAACATCTGCCGTTTTTTTAAGTGTTGATCCGCACTTGCAGAATTGTTCAATGTTCCACAATACATTACAGTCTGGAAACTTGCCCACATGATAGAAAAAAGACGGCGCTGGTGAAAGTTGTTGAAGTCATTTGACTCATGCAAAACACGAATTCTGCCACTCTTCCTGAAGGGATAAAAACTTCCACATTTTTCCGTTCCTATGGATGCGCCATGCTTCCCTCTTCTATGCAGAGGTGCAGAAGCAGTGGAATGCCCACAGCCTCTACAATGACCTCCTTTTGTAGAAAGGTCTTCAAGCTGGCTCACAAGCCCAAATATCAATCTTGTGACTCTGGACAGGTGAGGCGCTCTAAAAGAAACTTCAGGAGTTGAACGACTGATCAACAACTCTGACTAAGTCAGCTTGAGCTTCCGAAGTGGATCAATCTCCTTTGGATACGCCACGCATTCCACTTCCATCTGAAATCATAGTGGCACACTTCTATGCAATGCAGACTTTGAACCAGTGCCAGCCAGAATAACTCGGTATTTCTCCCTCTACTCCCTAACCGATGACCCGGGTGGGAGGGAGATCCGATCCGCGGGTAATGGGCATGGAATAAAGATACTTGGTGCTACACCAATCTCTGTTATTGTAATGTCAAATATTAGTCGATATTATTACAATTGAAGATTTTTTTTGAACAAATGAAATAATCACAAATAATTAAGAAATATAATGATGATATGATAATTTAGTAAATAAAATATTTATAATTAATTGCAATTATAGTCGGTAATTATCCTGTAATTTCCTCAGTCTCATTTGCCAATTGCGATCTTATTCTTATTGCTCATGTACGCTTTCAGTATAACCTAACACTTCATCTGCTACTGCTTTTTTAACCCCCAACTAAAAAAAAATATAAAATAGTTAAATAAATCATAATCGAATAAATATCTAACCATGCATGATTATCTGATTTTTCTTTGTGCCCCTTCAATATTGCATTTTCAAAAAAAGCCTTCTCTTCCAGATAATAGAAGCTGGTCCGCCGAGCAGAATTTCGGCTGGTGTGCTGCATGGTCGATGTCGCAAACGGCCAACGCCATCGAATTCAATTATTTTCAAGGACCATTTGAAGAACTTAGTCTATAATGTGAGTAAAGAGTTTGAAGATAATGCAAGGATTAGTGATGAACGCTTTGCCACGGCCAGAACTCGAGCCTGGACCTTATATTTCTGGGAAGTTGCTTACCATTCATATCACTACAGTAGACTCAGCACCATTGCGATAGGATCGTTCAGCGAACTCTGATGAAAAAACTGCTTATAGTAGAGATTATCAAAACCTGGTTTTCCAGTGTAGCTTGGTCTGTTCATTTAGGATGCGCTACGCGTCCAAAGTCCGGTCAAAATCGCAGCGGCATTCGCATGGGAGCTGGTCCATATATTTACTCGGAGCGGACCAGTCGATGTGCAGTTCTGCATTTTTTTACCCCCTCGCACAGGTCCAGGGCAGGGTCGACCGTCCGTTCGCACAATTCGAACGAGGGGGTCGCGTTCACGATTTTGGGAAGGGGATCGCGTTTCGGGGTTGAACAAGGTGGAATACTGCCGGGAAAAGCGTAACCGAGGGTCTTAAAAAGGGTTACATTTGACGGGATTTTCGGCATGTTTGGCGGAAGTTTCATGTATTGCATGAACGTAGGCCAAACTTAGTGGAATTCGCCGCTTCAATGACTGTTCACCATGGTCACACGGTAGGTAGGGAGGAGGGGTGTCGTTGGAGAGCCTCCCTAAAATTTATAGTGATGGTGAGGGGTCGCATCGAGAACACCCTAAGTTTGGGTGGTTGTCTCAAAGTTTTCGAAAAGTGCGAACAAGCGGCTGGCCCTGGTCCAGGGTATTAGTTGACCGAATACAGAGTGGGGAGAGCTTGGTTAACTAGTGCAAGGTTCAGTCCGCGGTTTTATCTCCAAACCGTGCGCGTGGCATGGACAGCACCTTTCATCACATCATTCCGTTGATAAAATCTACGTTATTAGCCCGAGGAAGAATGTCGTAGTCCAACAGACTCCATCTTTCCAGGGTCTCTTCAGGCCTCTCTAGTGATTAAATTTTTATCACGAGGCAGTTATCTGATTTTGCGACCAGACCGTCCAGCGAATCGCGCGAATCGCTAGCGATTGGTCGTAAAGTCTGGAATCTGCCTTTGTATGTTACCTGAACCATCCTTGCTCTTGTCGAAGTGATCTGTTATTGTTTTACATATCATTTTAATAAGAGAATAATCTAGTAACCAGTTTTTTCAGACAACCCTTCAAGACCATCAAAATATGATGAAGAAACGAGGATTGACGTTGAACGCCCATCAAACTCTCGTGGTCCGGTTGCGGGTAATTTTTTACCCGTATCTTTTCTTCTTTTTCTTCCGATGGCTCTCCTTGAAGAAAGTCTATTCTGTACTTGCTTTCAGTATATCGCCGAGTACGTTATTCGCAGTCTGAACGAGTTCGGTTGGGCGGTAGTAGACAATTTCTTGGTGATGAACATTGCCGTTTTACCTACAAGTGAGTTCCACATTTCTTTATTGGCAGACTATGGTGTAGGAGGCGTATTAACCCCTGAGAATCAAGAGCGTCACCAACAAGGTGAGCCACGTGTTGAGGCAGTTTTGTCCCTCCTCCCGTGAATACGACCCCCTTGCCTCTTAACAACCCTCACTCTTTTTTACCGGTTAATGCCGTCGATAGTGCTGGTGAATCTGGTGCCTGTGTGACACACTCCAACTCCGCGCACGAAAGCGCAGAAAGCGTAGTCAAGTGAGAAGAGTGATTCATTGTATGTGTTGTGTTGAATAAACAGATTCTAACCGCCAAAAATTTCCGGTGATTCTTGAAATTTTGGCAAAATTCTTGAACTTTCCAGAAATTTCCTCTTTTCATTGCTAGAAATGAGAGCTTATCTTTTCAATGTGCCTCACCCAAATCCCACGCTTGTGCTCCGCCTCAGGAATCAACCGTCCGCTGCGTAATGTTTTCGCAAATGGCGGGGGCGTATTTGGGAGTCGATAGAGTCATAGACGTCCGAAAGGAGGAATGGTCGTATTTGTGAATGCTGGTGGGGTTGTGCTCAACGGGTTTGTTGACGATTTTGAGTTTACGAAGGAAAAATGAAATAGACAACGTAGGATCCGGTTTTTGAGAGATCCTTGAGGCGACCCCTTCCCCCTTGACGGCGTCTGGAGGAGAAGTTGTCGTGGTGCGAGTGAGGAACGTGTCGACTGGTTGTCTCAGGCTATGATGGTGCGAGGGAAGGGGAGGGGGGGGGCGTAAGGCTGATGGTGGTAGTAGGTGGAGGTGGTGGCGGTGGTGGTGGGCCGTGTATCGAGACCACTCCTCCCTTAGAGGAGCGAGGAGTTTGTAAAAATCTTGGATCGAATTGAGGGACGGTTAAATCTGTGTCCCTCCCTCCCACCAAGTCAAATGCAACTCATGTTGAGAAATCCTTTGCCGCGGCTTCACCCTTGTGAACAACAAGCGTCGTTTTTTTTCCATTTCAAATCTAGGAGATTTCAAATCGTTATGGCTGAAGGGCTGATGAAAACGTGTCCGAGGCTAAAGATGTAATTCGAAGGACGTTTATTCGTATTACGACCGATAGCGTTTGGCCCAATCTCTACTATGCGTTGGTTCCACCACAAGCAATTGCCGCCGGACAAGGTGTTTCAATATGTGTGAATTTTTTCGTGAGATTTTGGCTTGTGACTATCTTTGCACAAAAAATGTTGGACTACTCGCCATGATTTTGAGGCCCAATTATTTACTTTTGATTTTTGATTTTCGGTTGACTATGATGTCGAAAAGCGTCAAGGCCATCTCCGTCTCCGGACTCAGCGCCGAGACAGCGTTTCGCGAGAAACGCAAGTACTATTCCGCGCGTCGCAGCGGAAATTCCACAATTAATAATCGCCGTATGCTGTGCCGCCGTCGTCGATCTAGACCTTTTTGCATTTTATTTAGTTTCTTATTACTTTTAACACGTTGACGACAGCGTGACGCGGTAACGCGTCCCACTTTGCGCACCTCGTGGACATTGTGACGCGGTAACGCGTCCCACCCAAGTCATCCCTTTTTCTTGCGCTTGTGCGACTTATTCCTAAGGTCTTTGTACTCATTCTATAGGTCATACATTAGCATACTTAAAAACCACATGGCTCACAGAAAGGCCAAATATTCTTTAGTTTGGCAGACGTTTTCCAGACCTTATGGATATGTCTGTTCAAGCACAAAACGCGCGATGTCGTCAACGTGTTAAAATGTTAGGCTGCGATAGATCGGATCCTGGGCCTAGCTACAACAACTGGTGGTGGACAATTACTAGGGCCAAGTAGGAACTATTCAATTCGGTGATTTACTGGGTTGGTAATGCCTTGCGCGGTGGGCGGAGCATGCGCTCGAATGGGAGGTACTGCTGACAAGAATTTCTTATCCTATTCCAGAGTAGCCCAAAGCAGGGCAAAATTCGGAAAAGGTTGCAGGTGCGTTCTGTTGTCTCGGTGTGTCGTATCATTAAGCGGGTAAAGCGTGGTGAGTGACAAGCGGCGCGCTCACCACGGTCACGGTATGGGGGTCTAATTACGGCTGGAATCCTTCTGAAGCCAACCACGCCCTCCCCGGGTTCGGTTAATTACTATCTGCTCGCCTGGTAGGGTGAAGGTTTCACTTATACGTACATCGGGAGGCCCTAGAAAGCAGGGTGAATATCGGTCGAGGATTCCTCAACGGCACGTCGAGGATTTTTGCCTGATCAGTTACGTTCTCCGCGCGGACATTCACACTCGCCATGCGCGAGCCGTCTGTGCTCTCCGCGTGTACGTTCACTCTGACCACTACTCTCGCACACTGTTTTCCGACTACCCGGTCTTACGTGGCTGACAGGCGTTTCCCCACTCCTCGGGAAAAAAGGTGAAGTGGGCTCCTCGTGGGCCGCTGAAGTCCTACAGAGGGCCCAGTCTACCATTCTTTTGTCCACCTTTGTAAACCGTGTATTTGTTACATTGCTTGAACATGAGCTTAGGCTAAGGTAAGACTTCCGGACAGAAGTTGCTGGATAGCTATACGCTTTCCAGAAGGTAGGATATCTCCCAAGTAGAAGTACTGCCTGATATTCACACTGGCTTACCCTCTATTGATTCGGAAAAGGGAGAAGTGGATTCAGGGAACAACTAGACATGTCGTGTCTGGGCGTGAATCGAATGCAGCAGTTTTATGTTCTATGAATCAGCTTTCTCATTTCGATTTCTCACGAACACACGTAGCCAAGAGACGTGTGTGTGCTAGGCGTTTGAGCGGTTCCGCTCCATTGAATCGAGGAGTCACGTCCTCCGCTCAGAAAACGAGCAAAGAGATGAAAAATCACACGTAGAGAATTTTGTTCACTGCACAATTATTACATATAGGTTTACGAAGAACATTTGACGAGGTAGAATTCGAAGAAAGTTTTGAAACGATTTTTCTCTGTAGAATTCGACGAAATCATAAAGGCTCAAATGTTCAGGGAGATTAAATGTCTCTACGAGCGTGGTCTGTTCAGCGCTGGGCAACTAATGGACGGGAAACATAAAGATGAATATCACGTCAAGGATATACGGTCCGATCAGGTACGTGTGCGTTGGTTACATGAAAGAACAAAGGATAAATTATTTTAGCGCTGAGATTTTATAGTTTGTTGGGATAACCGTAATAACATTCGTATACAGCAAATTCATATTATTAGGTCAACTCATTCAAACATGTCCAGACATCTAGAGAAATGGTGGGAAAAGTAAAAGAGCTAGAGCATTCTACTTGCTTTTGCTTTTAAGCTAGCACACCCAGCTACGGTATACCTCTAATTTAGTTTATAGTGCTGCAGGAGGAAACACTTAAACACATAAAAGAATTCATAGTGACCCAAATCGAGGTGGAATTTCCAGATGACTGGTGACACACGTAAAATTCGCAACTCGAATTCTGTGTGTGCTGGCTCAACTTACGCGTGATACAGTGTTCTCGAAGTGCTACGTTGAAGATATGGTGTGAGAGCTCAAAGAAGGGAGAACGGAAGCGAGTTGTGGTTGAGGACGCGTTCATATTGTCCACCTTCCCCAAGAAGAGCGGGTGGATGAAATGAGGTTTCAAATGGCGCATCACAGATGTTGAACCTTTGCGATGTTTGCCCACGAGACTTGCAGTCTAGCTGCACCTGTTACGCAAATTGTGCCCAAAAATTGGGGATGGTCCACAGAACATGTTTTTGGATATCCCATTTACTCCCAGATGCAGGAGTCCAGAATCGAATTGGTGTCTGTAGCAATGATTTTCTCTGCCGATAGCGGCATTTAAGACTATCAAACTGGACCCTGCTCATAAACGAAATTTGTGTGTAATTGTACGCTGAGGCCAAAGTCAGAAGTGTCAACTTTGGATTAACGCGAATGAGGAACTGCCCGAATTGGATCACGAGAAGTCACGTGGGTTCACGTGGATGATTATTATGGCGATGGATTTCTGAGTGTGCCTCTTAAATGGCTCTGTCGGGAAAAAACCTCCGGCGTTTCTCAAGTTTATGGCTTGTTTCTTAGCGAACAAATTGACAAAGGAATAGCAGTATAAAACTACAATAACGATATCATCACCTATGTCGATACCAGACCCTACATAGCTCATATTGCTCACGGGTATTTCGATCAAACGGATATTGTGGCCTCTTCTTATCAGCCGTATTTTCCCAACTGCAGCCATGCGACCTCAGCTGTTTTATCGAACTGAACGCCCTACTCGTTCGGAAGCGCTACGACAATTCGTTGATCATCTATACTGACATCAAAAGCATCTTGTCTATACTTGTTGAAATGAAGAAGCTGCGCGGTGTCCAGTGTTTTCTAGACGCTGGGATCGGGTCGTTAACAACGACAAGATCTGCTTGACTTCACACCAAAGTATTAGCTTTTTATCTTTCCTGCTGTTCATTTTATTCGAATAAAACCGTGGACATGTTTGAATGAGATGACCTAATAATGCGGTCTGCCTATACAATGACCTTGCGGGGACCAATCGATGTCTAAATCAGCGTCTTTATCATCTCAGCTGAATCTGCTACAAATCAACAGCCTTTAGAGGGATGCAAGGCTTGAAAGGCGGATATAGGTCGATTCAGGATTTGACCCCTGGACCGTGCGCGTGTGGTAAGCAGCGTCACTTGCCACTACACCATTTCAGCCAAGATATTTTATTGGTTGTCGAAAATGAGGTTTACAGCTGGTTAGGCTTCTCACATTGAGTGCTATACGGGAGGAACGGAGAATCCGAGGGAAGGAATATGCGTGTAACAATCGAAAGGAAAGGAGAATTGAAGAACCAGCGGAAGTCGTCAAGATTATATCAGTTGAAAGCGTAGGAAAATGCGAAGAACGACGAATCGCGATTCCACGATTCTCCTGAAATTCTCAATTTCACCGACTTTCCTGTTCTTCGATTCTCCCATACCATGCTATTCACTACTTGTCGCGTATTTTCCGATTGTCATTTCGTAGAAGTGGGTAATATCACTGGTCACTTCTATTAGTTGGACGGTTTGGGTAGAAGTGAGCAGTGGTGGGTTACGGTACTGCCCCAGTCTTCTATTCTTCGATTCTCCCAAACCATGCTGTTTACTACTTGTCGCGTATTCTCCAATTGCCAATTTGTAAAAGTGGGCAATAAATACCATCACTTCCCAATACAGCCCGGATCGAACCCCACTTGGGCAAACAGGATCCTCCATCATTTCGGGGTGAGGTAGAGGCTGAGTCATGGTCAAGGAGTCCTCGACAGGGGTCACATTTTTTAGTGGGAGGGGAGGGGACTGTATTGGGCGAAATCGGCGATGTATTTTGGGAGCCACATTTTCCAAGGGAACACCTAACAACGGTGAAAATTTAGAGGTTAGTCGCAAATTTTTAGATGATGGAAATCTTGACGTTTTTCCTATTTTGATTATATGCAGTGAAGAGAAGAGCCGTTGGGACCTAACTGATGGCCGAGGCTGAACTGACCCATTTTCCTTCACATGTGGCTCCCTAAGTAGAAAGTGGGCTTGTTTATTTCGCACCCTCCCTAGATTCGCAGAATTTTAGATGGTGAAAATTTTGCAACATCGTATTCTGATTGTAGTGGAGTGAAGGAGCCGTTTGGACCTACGTGACGATGGAAGGGGACCCATTTTTCTCCACATGTGGCTCCCCTGATTAGCATGGCTCAATTTTTTGTCACACCTTTCCCGCGCCTATTTTCATGAAATATTCTCCCAACTTGGTCTGTGCAACGGTAAAATAGAATTTTTGCGGGATTAGGTTGTGTTTGTTGCACGAATAAAAA
>MU897773.1:0-11231 GCA_036418205.1 Ostertagia ostertagi | reverse complement strand
AGAGTGAGCAATCCTTTTTGCGTTGGTTACCAAATGATTAGTCAGCGTCGAAAATGGCTGATAATTACAATGGCTCTATGGGGAGAGAAGGTCATATACGGCTTGATTGACAGTTCAGTTCCGGAAGTGAGATAAGATTTGATTAGGCTGCTGAGATTTATTAGAAGGATTGCTACACTCTTCCTAGAATTTCTCATGGAATTCTGAGAATCACATGAGACTATTGGAAAGTCCCGAAATTTTCGATGTTCCTAGCACTAGAAACCGAGCCCCTCCTCTCGGCCGGCGGATATTTGCAGATAACATTGAGTATAGTTTCTTACGGGATGGAAAATAATGGAACCTGGAGGCAGAAGTAGGGAGGGGCTTCAGCTGAAGAGGGAGGGTTTGGAAGATTGCGTAACCCCGAGAGGTCACATTACCCTGTTCAGTGGTGGACGATTATTAACCAGATTTCCTAGGCGTGCGGCTGACCCTAGTTATAAATGCTAAAATACTGTTGGACTGTTGTAAACTAGAACACAATGCTCAAAACCATCGGACTGTTGTAAACGCCAGGCGAACAGGTATCTTACCGAGTACGTCTTCGTGGCCTAGTAGTACACCGAAAAGGCACATAACAGCGTATCCGGTTGAGAAGAGCGACGACATCGTTCCTCTCAGACTTGATGGCGAAATTTCCTGGAATTAAGCAATGTTTAGGTACAGGTTGGCATAAATGATTCACAAATGGAGTCATGAGCCGGAATGTTCGACGCCTCAACCCCAACCAAGAGTGAAAGGACTTGTACCTGAAGATATAGGATAAGGGCAGCATCACTGAGCGGTGAGAAGACAGCGGTGACGATTCGACCAGCAATCAGAATCTGAAGCACATGAAATGGTGACGAATACCGAAGCGGTGAGCATTTGAATGACTTCACCGCAATAACTTCAAAAAAGAGAGGATGATCGATTGATCGATCTACCTCTGGAAAAGGAGTAAGGGACGCAATCATCTGCATTCCACACGCCACCGTCATCACCACGACTGAGATTATGTAGGCTGCTAAAACTGGACGTTAACCGTCGACCCACACGGTAAATATTTACAGATTGAACAGTAATAAAGCACACAGAAAAATTAGCGAATCTTGCGTTAATTAGTGAAAGGTGTTTAGGAGAGCATGTGCCAGTTATCATAGAGATTAGTTAGCTTGTTTCGATTGACAGTACCCAGATTTCTGCAAGGGAAGGATGGAAGACAGCTTGCAAAATCCGTGCACTAAGGCAGTCGGGCGATAATAACAACCGCTAAGGATTTGCAAACCAAAGCTTCTACACAGGAGAGCGGCACAACTAACGAACGCGGTTGGGGAAACGGCCTTGAAACTGAAAGAACGTGACCCCTTGGTTTCCCAGAGAAACTCTCTCTCTCTGACACATTGAGTCCGGAGCGTCCAACACCGTTTGAACGTATTCGCTCCGCAACTCCCTGCTGAAACGCTCAAAGTCGCAACGAACTGTGTCTGATGGCGCGGAACGTCCGCATACAATACGATGGGCGGGGACGGACGGACTGTAGACGTCGAGGCGGCTCAAAAATATAAGAGATGAGAAAATAAAGCAAACACCAGGCGTTTGGCAGCTTTATGCTGGGGCCGTATGCTGAATGCCGGGAGGCGTATGGGCGTTCCGACGGATCGGGACGGACTACTTATCTCGGTCGGTTACAGTTATGGAGGGTATGACGAGTCGGGTGAAAGCTGGTCAGCAGCTTTCTGCCAAAAGGGACTGGTTTTGCTTGCACGCCAGGACTCAAGCCTTCGAGAGATGGCAAGCGACACTGACCAGAAGCGTGCAAGCTCTAGTTCCTGAGGTAAGACATCAATCTGAGGCGCTTCTAGGACGAGTTTGAAGTTCATCCGTACGACCTCGGACCCATTCTCTGCTCTCCACAACATTCAGCATAAAGCCCAGCAAAGCAGCACGAAAGGGCTGGCCGGTGCCTTTGACTTCGCGTCTGAAGGACGAGTAAGGCCTTGGTAGGCCTCATAAGGCTCACCCGCCCACAAAAGGGCTACCTTTCACTAGCGGTGTTCCAAATCTCTTTGTAGTGGGTGAAGAAGGGACGATTCTCGGTTTGGTCCTGAACTGACCATGTGGTTTGTGAAGATGGAAACACTAACTAAGCCATCGACTGGCCCTGCGAGTCTTTGTATACACAATTCGTACTCAACGGCCACCTCAAAAAAGGCTGGTTCTCGGAGAATGTTCGTATTTCATTTATTCAAAGAGGAGGTGGAGCAGAAGTGGAACGCTATAAGTTTAGGATAGGCGAGCAGGAACGATCACGCCAAGCACCTGCATAGCACGCTCTCCGTTAGAGATCTCAAGAGTAAAGTGACTGTCACGTTCTCAGGTTCCTTTCTTCAATTTAGCCTAGCGTCGTAGATAAAGAAGATGAGATTTCGAGAAAAAATCAAAGAAGCTCACGTTTTCTGCCCCAGTGATCGCATACATAAGGGCTCATTAGTGCCCCTGCCACCTGACCGGCGTACCATACACTGTTTATTCCTGACTTGATCAATGAGACCTGAAGATGCAGTGTAAAAGATTAGGAAAAGGGCTTGATCCAAACCAAAATACCTCATGCTGTTCCAGAGGGCGGTATCGATCCGTATACGACTCGTTCAGATACTCATTCATCTTGAGGACGGCTGAATTGATCGACGTATGAGTGAATGCGGAAGGAAAGTTGGTGATTGTGGTCAACACCCAGCCAAAGAAGAAGAGACGTAGTCCAGTTAAGGAGCACAACGTGATCTTCTCCATCCTAAAATTCAAAGGATTGCACCCATTGAACAGGAAATATATTGGGAGATAGCGAGACGACTCGAAAACGGATCTGAGAGATGCGAATGGATGCGGGTCATCCCACGGCAGATTCGGGTACGTTTTGGTACCCAAATCCCCCAGTATTCCCCAATAACAAAACAGCATGAATGTAGAGAACAGTGAAGAACCTTGAACATTTAAAAAAAAGTGGGCTGAGCTGAGCGACTATATTGGGCAGATCGTGTCGACTCAATGGTCCAGCGAGGAGGTAATGTGGTCCGATGGGTCAGCAAGACAATAGAGGTTAACGTCCGATGAGACCAAAGAGCGAAACTGACAAAGAACAGGTCAGTACTGTTGGGTTCATCGCATTCATCCATACTCCTCCCATAGTTCAGGGGAGGGGATTAGAAATCAAAACCACTCTATTGGCACATGGTTCTTAGCAGCAATTACCACTTTGAAAACGGCGCCAAGCCGTACTTACGGCAGAATTCGCAGGCGATTCGAGTATGCCGAATGTAGCCCAGAGATCTTCGACACGCTCGTTATGCGAGGTGCCGTGGTAGTTTTGCCTCAAGTACTATACCGTAGTTAAATAGCCCATCATTAGTTGTTCTTTTGCTGGAATGCAATATGGAGGAGCTAAAATAACGCGCAGAGATAGAGGATAAAACGTATAAAATAAATAGGGCATTACACTTGGTAACACGCTGAATTCAAGTGACTCCTACCAAACGAGAAAAACGTGTGCGACGATCTGCGGAAGGGGTTCCCCGAACTAGAATCACCTGCGTGGAAATTCCTTTGACACATTCCAATGTGACATAATTATCGTAAATCCGGCGATGTTGATTCAAAGCTGATAACATGCCGACGGTCGGAGGCCCCTAAAGTACCAAAGCCCCAACAAATACGCACACACTTTATTCTCAACATACATATTTACGCATGGAGAACAGTAGATTATTTGTTTCGTATTCTTTTGCTAAATGAGGTTGTAAAATGGAATCTTTCCTATTTGGCCTTACCGTGGATTTTTCGCCTTTTTCAGAGATCTGTAGATGGCTTCAAGCTTTCAGCATCTTCAACACGTTGACTGCAGCTCGCATTTTGGTTTTTTTTTTCACCGCATGAAATCGGACTGTTTTTGGAATCGCTGTCGCCTCAAATCACATCCGTGGATTCTCGAGCTGTAAAATGCGCAATACTTGAAGCGATGCAATGTTTCCAATAAGATTAGATGTGATTAAAGCAACAGTCCAGGAACGAATTTGCGGCCAAAAGCACCTATATGGAAGTTGTAGGTGAAAAGTGGTCGAACGTGAAAAGAAAAAGGGCTGGGGCATCTTTTGACCGCCTAATGACCAAGCAGTTGAAACCCTGCCTGGACTGTTGCTTTAAGCTATCGAGAGGTGCAGTGGTAAGGCGTCCTTCAAAATGACGGGTTGTGGCTATGAAAGGTCAAGATTCAGGGGCTTATTGGGCTACAGTGAGCCTCAAAGGTATTTTGAGCGCAGTTGTTGTGGTGAAAACATTTATCATGCCATACTAATAGTTCTTCTTCATGTATTATTTTTTTCATCCACATGGTCATGAGAACATAAGGCAACCAGAAATGAGTTTGACTGATAAATTCTTAGGACCTAGAGAACCTTCGCTAAAATGAAGCATATCTGACTATTCAGTGATCTTTGCCATGCATGGCCATGTTGTGGTGGACTTTATGGAATAGAGGCAAAAAATAGGAAAGAAGCACTGCCGGGAAGGGAACAAGTAACATGTGGAGGCGCATGCGTTTCGCACTGTCATCAACGTGGTTAAGGCCGGAGCGTACGGGTGAATTGGATCGACCTGCTGACAATGAAGTTAGAGCTCTTGCAAGACCTACAGTGCTTAGGCCAAAGGTTGAGACAAATGGCCTAATCAATTCGCCCAAAATTCTTCGAGGAGCTTCTCATTCACATTCAGTTTCAAGGGTCACCAATGCTGACAAATTCATTATTTCCTACGGACACATTCTATTTAGTCATGTCGCTGATCTAGGCGAGTGTTGAAATATGCTTGTTTACTCTAGTTTTTGTGCTGTAGCAGTCAACTTTGCATTTTTACACACGCCGGTTGTCTTAGTCGCAGCTTCATTGAGTGAATAAATAATAAATGGGGTAATTGCTAAATGAAAATAAAATTAAAATGCAAAATAAATTAAAAGGGTTCTTTCCTCCTCTGACGAACTCGAACTTCACCGTTGCTGAAGCCAATAACATAAACTTCCAGTTTCCTCTCTTTCTCTCCGTTGATATGACTGGAGCCCGACATCATCAACAGCGGGTTGTGGAAAACCGTTTATCAGATCGGACCATCATATTTCTCAAACGCCCCAAGATCGGTTTTTAGAGAAACTATTTGTGGCTATAACTTACACTGGCGGCGTTGCAAGTCATTGTATAGGTCAAATGCGCACTCAGACGTCACTGCGACTCTGAACGCTGCGAATACATGGCGCATATCAAAACAAAATCGGCTATCGTCGAAAGACTTACTACGTCTACTTCCTCCGGTTGAGAATAGGAAACGGAACACAGCATGAAGTCATCTTCGATAAACCCATACCGCTATTGTTTGCTATTGGAATGATGACAGAAACCTAATTCAAACACCTTGATGAAGCGTGCACCACAGGCTATCACGCTTTGCAGGTCGCGTGACGCCCTATGATGTCACCCTTTGGGATTCATTTTCGCGCATGCGAAACTCATTCCAGATTAACTGCAGAATTTACGATGAAAAGCAACCCATTTCAAATTAAGTTAGGATGGTGAGTGGTACACGAAAGAAGGAAAACCATGAGAAACGGCCCAGAACCCGAGAAATGGGACCCCTTCCTTGCCCGTTGATTTGAGCATTGATGCGACTTCATCGCTGTGCCCTCTTCAACACTACGCTCTCTCTGCTATCTAATCATTCTAACGCTCTCTCTGCTATCTAATCACTCGCCGCGTATAGACCTGCGGCGAGTGATTAGATAGTCGGTGGGCGTACCCGCCAACCGCGCCAAGAGTGAGCCATGCTAGATCGCCGAGGTCAAATCTTTCGCTGCCAATTGCGCGTCAGTCCGCACCCTCAGGAGGTCCGCCTGTCTCCCAACTAGGCAATTTCCCTTTTTCGACCTTCGTTCTTATCGTGGAATCCTCCTTTAATATTCATTCGATAGGTACCTTTCAAATACAACATTACCGGCTTGGTTGAGTGATGCAGCTGTAACTTATTTTTCTTTTCTCGCTTCCAAAGTCGCGCTTGGCCGTAAAGGCAGGTTCACGACAGAAGGCTCGTCGCGCGACAACAAGGAAGACTCAGCGGACGAGTCGCACGCAGCGCGTACTGTAGTGATTTCGCGTCAAGTTAAATAGAATGTACCATTGTACGTCCTACATCGCACATCACGCGCTGCGACTCGTCCGCTGACTCTGCCTTCTTGCCGCGCGATAAGCCTCCTGTCGGTACCCCGTAAAAACGCGCGCTGTCGCTAAGGTATTCAAAATGATCTCGCAGAATCACGTTTTTCTAGACTGATTGTGAGAAGAACTTATAAGCTCACGTGGCGGTCATTCATCTTTGAACTTGGATGTCTAGAGGCGATCGAATGTGTGAGTCATAAATGTAAAGATTGCTTTATCAGGGTGTAGCCTTCAGAATTTTTCAACATCTAATTGTCTTGTCCTTAATTCCTCCATATGTTTGGAGCGCAGCGCTTCTCTAGACTGATTACTATTCATCGCTTTAGATCGAGCTTTCCATCGAAAACCCGTCCACTGATTCTTGAGCTATGATCGCAGCGTCTTCTTGGTTGCAATCGCGTGATGTTCGGCTTTCACTCGAATCAAACCAACAGGAGAGTATGCCGCGCCCGTTTATCTCATCAAATATCAGATAATGATAGACAGCATTTATGCCCTCTGGCGGTGCTACCTGCTGAACTCTCCCCGTTGTAATGCAACTCGTTCCGTTTGAAAAACAAGAATGTATGGCCAAGTGAGACCTTCGTGAGAGTCAGTTGTTCTGCCGGCAGCCCTGCACTCTGCGTCATGTGGAATACAGTGGTTTCTGTTTAGTCCCGTGACCTGCCTCAACGAAATTATTTTTGACATCTCAATATTCAATTATGTACACCGCATCTTTCATCGTTGATGAGCAAGTTACAGGCCTTCAGAATTTGGAGTACAAACTGGATCTTTTTTTCATGGAAACAGCCCTTGATTGAGAAAACTAAGTTATTTCGTAAAATGTTGCTTCAATGTTTGTGTGATTACAGCGTCTTTGTTTTCTACAAAACAAACACGTCTTCCTTCATGGAGACTCTTTATCTTCTCCTTTACAAAGGTTCTCTATGTTCAAAAAGATGCGCCACTCACTTGTGAGTCATGATAGTGAGAAGTACAGAGGATTACTCTACAGAAACCTCTCACTTCTCAATGCATTAGTGGAGGTTCTGTGGCGGAAACACCACGGATTATGCGCCGGTGGAATTGCTGACAATTTTGCTCAACCCTTGGGAACAATGGCACCCAATGGTGGGTGCCACCTTAAAATTTTACTTTGTGCATTTAAAACATTTGTAACACCCCAATAATTATAAGCAAGTTCCATAATATCTATGGCTAGCACGACTTACAGAAATGTTTACTAAGAGCTAATTTATATAGAATTTTAGAATGTGCCATTTAGCTCGCCACCATATTAATTGGGATTTTAAATTATTAGGCCGAAGATTAATTACTAATCAGGACTTCTTCGTCTTCTCATAGCCTTCAGATAGGGTTTGAAGTGTACCGGAAATTCTCTTGGAACACTAGAACTTTTAAAGGTTTTGCCCTCCTTCCCTTTGAAACGCGAGTTCCCCGTCCACATTTGGAATTCTCTAAAAATAATTTACAGTATGAAAGCCAGAACTGCAGTTATAACAGGTATACTGTTAGAGTCGAAAATTCTACAGAAAAATTGCTTTGAAGGACAATTTTTCCTAATTTTGAGCGAGAGCTGGGCGCGCCAAAAACAGGCGTGGTCCCACGAGCAAGCTACGTGCAAATCCGCATTGTCGTCAAAGGGTTAATTTCGCCTGTAGGAAAGTGAGGTGTTGGCCCATGTCCCCTGCGAACCCCTCTAGAGCCAATCGTAATCGTTGCCTTTAACCTCTTTTGGGTCAGTTTACTGGATGAAAGTGCAATGCGTGGCGCATCACAGAAGAGACAACCAACGCCAGATCCTTCACCAATCTATAATCAAACCATTTTTCTTTTAAAATCGTATGCAAGTAGGTGCGACGCCTCCATAATGACAGTCACGCTCAGTAGTAGATTCGTGCCTCGGCCTAGCAATGGCAGTGCAAGGAGAAAAGTGATGATTTCAGGGGCTGGTTTAGATGTTTTACTTCAGTTGACGTGCTGTTTTTTTTCACTAATTTTAGTGTTGTTCACTGTTAATTAGCATAGTGTACGTAGCATGTAATAAATAAATCAAATAAATAAATAAATAAATAAATGTGTAAGACAGTGGAAAACCGCTCGTAGTTTTTTGCGGATATACAATTATCCGACGAGCTTTCCGCGGCACTTTGAGCTTCCCTATTGTTTTCTGTTAAAGTGGATCAAATAAGTAAAAATGTTGGCCATAGGTTTTCTCACACTTCTCAAGGATGATTTAGATGAGCTTGTTTAGATAAAAGAATTTTACATGGTAGCTTTATAGCCACTTTTGAGCATTTTTAAACCATTAGCCAATGGTTTGTTGCATTTTGAGAACTGGAACTGTTTCATCCACAGAAACCCTTACGGCAAATATACAAATCGCTAGCGGTTATGATTTTTTGACCCCCTGTCTCATCACCTGTCCAATCTTTTCACATCGGGACTGCTGCGTCGTGAAAACATGTTGACGATTTTTGCAGTACATAGTTGTTTGCAAAGATCATCGTGCTGTTTAATGATTCGCAATAGAATGGTAAATATCGCAAGATACCAACTGGTCATAAGAGTCCCATATTATCATCTTTTCCTCCAAGAACTCTGAGTCGATCCTTCATGCCGGAGGAAAAACAACTAAGGAAAAATGAGTTCTTCTTTCATATACCCTCCTCACTCAGAGATAATAAAGGATAAAGTCGGCGTTGATCAATCCCGGTTTTGTTATACGCCACGCATTCTAATTTTGCAATTCAAAATTGTCAGTGAACAGCTAAAATGCGATTTGGCCTTATTAATGAGCCTGGCTAGTGCCACAGTCTGCGGTTCGCCGCAGGTTTCGCGTGATTCGCGCGACGTATCACGGAATTTGCAGGTTCCCAATCAGTACTGCTCTCCAATTCTGCCGCCATTTCTGCTTGATAGTGAGGTTGAAGATGAGTGTTCATGACTGAACTTTTGTTCATATTCAGTGTTTCAAATATTTAAGTAGGGCGCTTGCGATTTTTGCGATTCGCGCGAATCGCGCGGGACCTGCGGTAAGTCGCGGACTCTGAGACCAGCCCTACCGGGCTAGTCGATGTTCCAGTCAGTGTTTTTTATAATCCCAGGCAAGTCTGGTACTAATCACCCAACCCAAAGGAGGGATGAAAGGCCTGGATAGCCGGGACGAAACGAGATTCAGACAACTATCCCCAGGCCGATATAGGGGTTTGTGGGGTTGGTAAGCATATCATGGAAGAAAACAGAGCACTACAATTTTGTTCAATGTGAATGCCGTGGATCGCGAAACCGTAACATGCCTCTAAAATTTGATAACGTCGTTTAACCCGATCACCAGGCCGAAGAAGGTGAGCGGGAGCTACGCCTTCACACGCAAGTGACTGCATCCGATCGCCTGAGCTTTCATCAGATCGGCCTTTGCAGAACTATTTCAGTTGGTATAAGTGATGCAAGTTTAGCCCTCCGAGACGTTCAAATGGGGCGGTTGAGCGGGTTGAGATCATCAGTATTGGTAGGCCTTTTCTTCGAGGTGTCAATGCCGTGTGGAACTACTAATCGCCAATCCGTAAGCGCACAATTGTATGTGCCGGCAGGGTACGCCGGTGACACGGATTGCTTCACAGTGAATAACTGCGGACGCGGCTATTAGGTGCTTACGGATGGCAAGCCGCACGATGTTTGCTGATGCGACTTTGACAACAATAATAAACGAAGCCGGTGTTATTCCCTGACTCATGCCGCGACGGCCCAAAACCGAGATCGAATGTTGGAAGTTCATTGAGAGAGCCCTCTAGCGAAGCAGCGCAGAAGTGGCAGACTTGGGGTTTCACATCGACATCCAACACTTCTCTAGTACAGCCTTCACAGAAGCGAGCATGAGACGAATTAGTAGACGGCACCTCCTCATTCCAGCGCGCAGAACAAAGATGCTCTTCTCCCTGTTTTCGGCTGTATACCTAAATTTGAAAGACAGGTGGCATTGAGTAGGGAATGGGGGGCAGTTCAAATGGCGTTTTCTTTTCTCCTATTTAATGACTATAAAACTCTGAGGTCCATTCATTTTTCCTTTAGAAATTGCGAGACACCGCTCCAAAAGAGTGGTCAGTCTTTTTGCCACGCGCTGTATGTTTAGTCTCTCTTGAAGTCTCTCTATATTATCATTCCTCCTAGACAGTAGCCTGATTCATCTCAGTTTTAGCAGCTTCTAGGCACATATTTACTTAGTCTGCCACTGGTTTTGTATAAATTTTTAGTTTTACCTGATTCATGTCAACATTTCTCACCGTTATTCCTAGCTCTTACAAGGGAGGTCGTTCAGGGCAAGCCGCGCTTATTCGAAACGGTTTTGCATGTTATAGAAACTTATGCGTAGACTATAGAACCAAGGTCCATTTTCGCTGAACGGCCCCGTGAAGGTCAGAAAGTGGTGAGGAAATGGTCCCAGGGATCAATCCCCCTGTGGTGGCAAAATTTTTGCACCATGGTTGGAGCTTCCAAATTTCTTCCAAATAGCACCAATGTTAAAATTATGAATCATATTCATCATGAGGACCACCAGGAACCATTACACTCAGATCTCAATTGGAATATGGCGCTAAAAAGTTGAAACGCCAGAAGGGCGTCAAATGGTGCTGAAGTAGGGTAAATTGGAGCCATCTGGATAAATGGATGTCATATTCGTGATCAGAGCATTAGATATTCCTTAAAGTAAAAGTTTTAGAAAAGATTGAGATTTTGAGCCAGTTCCGAAAAATTGGGCTATCGACAGGTCGGTCAGTGGCCCATGGGGTACTCCAGCCAGCGATCTGGAAATGAGTTTCCTCGTAATCCTCCTCCAATAAAACGAAATTAACACTACAGAATAGACAATGGAGACACTCAAGCTGGTGATAGACCACAGGATCCATGAGTTGAAGTTTACAGATTCTTCTTTCCTTCAAGACGTGATATGTT
>MU897771.1:0-11498 GCA_036418205.1 Ostertagia ostertagi | reverse complement strand
GCAGAGTGAAGCTCCTGTGCACCGTGAAGAGAGAGAGCGTGCCCTCGCCCATCTTCTGGCTAATCCTTGGTGTAGCATGACTTGCGGAACATTCCAAGCAGTACTCGTAAAAATTAAGGGCACGAAGAGCTTTTCGCGAAATCGGTGTAATATCCATAACAAGTAGCGAGACAACGAGCTGGACGGTTGGCTGAAATTGCAAAGGTGGATGCTACGTCAACAAACATGTTGCGGAATTTTCGAGTTCTCAAAAAATTAGCATTAAATGTAATTTGTTGCAAGATTTATGGACCAGCTTAATACATTGTTTTCTTATGTGCTATGTTTCGCCGAAATAGTGAGGGACCTGACCAGAGAGCTGCAGATATCAGGCTGCATAAAGCATATGTACTTCGCACAGTCTCTCGCAGAGTCTGAGGTTTACCTACCGAAGACGACTTACCCCCACGTTCCATCCATTGCTAGTGTGACGCTACCTTGTCCTACTACGGGAAGCCTACAATCCTATCCCTGACTCGAAATGAACTTTTCATTCCACATTACACAACCCTTCCCCTCCCCAGATATGAAGGAGAATACGATTCTTCTGTAGAGGAGTGCTCAGGCTACCCTGATGGTGAGACCCTAGCAAATGAATAAGCTCCTTATGAAATTTTGCTAGAACTCGTCTTCAAAACCGTGTGAAGTAAATGTACCCTAGAGTTGTTAACATTTTTTCCGGATACATTTCTCGTATCAACTTTTTCTAGATAACCAATTCGCTTCAGACAATGATATGTTACGCCTGTGAGCCTCTTTAAAGGACGAATTCACGATGAAAAAGCAACCCATTTCAAATTAACCTAGGGATGGTGAGTGGTACACGAAAGAAGGAAGAACCATGAGAAACGGCCCAGAACCCGAGAAATGGGACCCCTTCCTTGCCCGTTGATTCGAGCATTGATGCGACTCTCATCGCTGTGCCCTCTTCAACACTACGCTCTCTCAGCTATCTAATCACTCGCCACGTATTGAACTACGGCGAGTGATCAGATGATCGGTGGGCGGAGATCGCCGGACCCGCCAGCTTTGAGGCATGATAGGTCGCCGAGGTCAAATTTTTCCATGCGAATTGCGCGTCAGTTCGCACCCTCAGGAGGTCCGTGGGTCCCTCAACTAGGTCAGTTTCCCTTTCTTCGACCTTCATTCTAATCGATGGAAATGAAATGCCTTGCCTTCAAGTCAAATCTCCAAGTCCCATGGTATCGAGACATCCGTGAAAAAAGTCATCAGTTGGACATGAGTGATTTGCTAGATGAAAAATAAAGCACGGAAAATACTTCTACATACTTCACTTCTACTTTACTTCACTTTACTCTCATACTACATACTTTTTGAATAATGCTGTGCATATATTTGCGTACCTTTTCAGTATGGAAAGCGAAGTCTGTATAAATATGAGGAAATTCTGCTACTCCGTCGTATTTAGCGTTGGAAATCTGAAAAACATAGAATGGCATCGTACCACTGAGGATCAATTCATTACGTAGGGGAAGAATGGGCTTTACATGATTTCTCGCGACATAATTAATGCGGCCGAAGATTAACACCTCCTTGACAGAGGGCGGTTTGCAGCAAATTTGCTAACTCTAGAGAGTTATTAAGAAATAGCACAATAGGTTGCTATGTAGAATTCGAGTGTGGTGCGAGTAGGGGATTTTCTGATCCCGTCCAGTCCGTAAGAAATTCCCATCAGCGTGAGCGCTCAGATATAATCTATACGGGTGATAAAGAGCTCCGTCGCTGATCAATCTTTTTTGGGATGCGGCACGCATTCTACTTCCATTTTTACATTCGTAGTGGCGTTGTTTGAATGCGATGTGGCCTATACAATGGCTTGCGGGGGCCAGCCGATGTACAAGTCGGCGTTTGTCCTCCCAGACATGTCTGGTACCACCAGACTCCCGAAGAAGGATGGCAAGGCCTAGGTTGGCCGGACGAAGCACGACGCGGGATTTTGATCCCAGAGCCTGCCTGGCGTTGATACACTACACAATTCAACCTCTATACTGCTTGATAAATCATTTAAAGCAACAGTCCAGGCAGGGTGGGCGTGGTTGGAGACGACGGCAATCCCCTCGGCCGATTTCCTTTTTGGAGCTATACAGCCCCAGCCATGAACATAAGAAGTGTTAGTGAACAAAAACACAACTTGGGAAACCGCTAGGAAGGGAGCTAAAGTAAGCTAAGTCGTAATCGGCCGAGGGGATTGCCGTCGTCTCCAACCACGCCCACCCTGGCGTGGACTGTTGCTTTACGTAAACAGTCAAAGCCAGCCTGTTGACCGACCTGTTTACGCGTCGTCTGTAAGTGTGCTTCAGGTTATCCAGATGCGTCTGCGGTTTTTAGGAGAGTTGGATGCATAAAAAGTCGATCATTACCTCTTCTTTTTCAGTTGTTTGTTCCATGGTAATTTATTTATCTTTGGCCCTACTCTATCTTGTCTTCTATCGCTTAAATTTCGACTATTTCCCGATTTTTTTTTCACTTTGAAAAGCTTTGTGAAAACGGTTAGGCGGATAGATACCTCCATTCTTGTTTTTCCTAGATCTGTTGCCATCTGACGGAGTGACGCCACGATATCTAAATTGATAAAATGGATTTCTTGATCAGCACAACTTATTATTTTTATTAATACAGTTGCTTTATGAAAATAAAACAACCACAGTTTCGCTACTATAGAAAACATATGCATTACACTGTCATTCATGCACCATCTATTCAATGTCATTATCGAACAATCTTCAATAGGATTAAGAAACTGGTGGGACATCCACTATTTCTTACACTTACCCTTTTTTCCATACAGAACACTTTTGTCTTTTTCAACCATTACGGAATTCGTGTGATAGAAATCGGCCATTCGATCGAAATCCCCAGCATTGAACGTCCGAACGAAGTCAAGTACGAGCGGCTCAAGAGTGCGACGTACTGCTTCTGAAGCATATTTTTGTAACAGAATGTCTTTACACGGATCACGGATTTTCAGAGTGAGAAAAAAACATGAAAAAAGCAGACTCACGGTCATTTGCCATCTTTAGCTCAGGTGCACGAAAAGTATAGGGCGTTTAATAACAGCTGATGGCTGGCTGCTGAAACAGTTGTTACACAGATTAGAGATCAGTCCGACGCCTGGTGGCCACTGATAGGAGACGACTGTTTCAAGGTGATGCCCATAAAAACGCTTTATTAGAATGAGACTACTGCATGCTTTCATCAAGACTCGAACTATGCTATATTTTCACACGACTCAAAGTAATCTATAGTAGGTATTAATTTCTAATTCTTTATTCTTGACGTCATCGATGTAGAAAAGGATAACGCGGTATTTGAAACCAGTGGGTTAGGAGCACAAGACCATCAAAGACTTTTTGGAAAAAATTGAAAATTTCAGCCACCTGTATAGCCGAGAATTTTAATTACATGTCCATTAATATTTTACACTATTACACTTTTAATGCTGCTCAAGGTAATTTATAACACTTCGTGTACAATCTGTCAAGCTGCAAAAGCTGTTTATAGATACTGGAACGTTTGAATTAGGCTAGGTGCTCTTCTTAGCTCCAAGTTTCATGAAACTGAGAATAGGAAATCATTCAGTTTGGAAGAGGCACAGTTTTTAAGAGTTCTTCGGGGTCGAGAGCGGAATGCATGGCGTGACAGTTTTGGGACGGAAGATTGGTGATTGAACTTCAAACACTGCCGTATTTGATAAGGATTGCCGGTTTTGGCCCTATAGCAAGCGCTCGCGCTCTTATTTAGTAACCATCCTTCGATCGAAATCATCTCTGGTGAGTAGTCACCGCAAAATGTGAACAAGCCTACTATTTTGCTATAAGTTTATAGATACCTAGTCTGATCAACAACGAGTGAGCCACACACGGTAATGGTGGTAAGCGGTCCAAATAATACTCGCATTAGTATTATATTTTCGAATTTTGAACTGAACAGACTGAGTTGCTCAGTAAACCGCAAAGGTCTACCAAAGCAACCAAACAGGGACTGCTAACTAGATTCAGAGTGGTCGGTCGTTGTTTTGGAAAGTCGTACGAAACGAAAAACGAGTCGTACGAAAAGACCTTGAAGTCACGTTGGTGAAAATGTTGAATAGGTGAAAGTTATTGCGCCCATTTAAGGCAAAAGTCGGGCTCAATAAGGGGGTATTATGGCGATTGAAACTGAGTATAGAGATGCGAAGTGGAACGACAGTGGAGAAAAAACTGAGAAAAACCGTCGACAAGGCCGTTAACAAAACCCTCTTTCCCACTAGCAGTGAAGGAGGCTGGCTTGGGAAAGAGGCACGTACAAACAAGTTTTCTGAAGATGTCAGTCGTTCTATCGGTTGATACGGCAATCAACCTAGCTGATTTCACACGTTATGCCAGCCACGCACCACATCCCAAGGTGGGCGGTCGTAGCGGGGCCAGGCGGCGATAGCGCATAGTACATGCCCTGGGGCCTTATTACCGCGCCGTTCGAGATTTTGAGCGTGGGAACATCTGTACGGGTGCGTAACCAAGTACAGAGATGACCGAAAGGGTTGGTTTGGTCAACTAATCCCGACCTTTGTCTTTAACGAGAGTAGTTGTGATGGTTGGTCCATCAGGGATGAACAAGGGAAAGATAAACTAAGAGTTCCCCAAATCATAGCGCGCTAGGCTCATTTGCTTTCCACCCTGCGGTAATATCATTAGTTAGCCCCACCTCCTCACAGTACTTTACCATATCGGAGGCACAACCAACCAGTGAGAGCCCCCAGGAATGTGGTGCTTACCCCTCTCCTAAAATCAACGCGTTATGTGATGGGTCGTGGCTGTCTTTTTCGTTAAGATTTGCCTTCATGAACTGTATGCCATTCGAGAAGAGCGCTTCGAATATGGTTCAAGCCTCCAGTCGCAAAATTAGATTTTCTTCCTGTTGTAACCCCCTACAAAAGAAGATACAGGAAAAACCTGGACGTTACAGGTCATGTTTTGACATCTTAGAATTCACAATGTCTCCTCACAACGGAGGGCAAATCTAGCTTTGCTATCTCTTGAAGTATACTTTATGTAAGATTCAGGCCAGAAACACCGAACATCGGTGCGCCTTGCGATTTTTATATGTGCACATTAGATACACGCTCAAATAGCTCAACGGTTTTGAGTAAGGGCATATGCACTGTGCTCCCAAAAGGGTTGATCGGTGCTTACCTCTTTGCACATGTTTTTCGTGTTCAACACGTTGACGACAGCGTGACGCGGTAACGCGTCCCACTTTGCGCACCTCGTGGGACATTGTGACGCGGTAACGCGTCCCACCCAAGTCTTCCCTTTTTCTTGCGCTTGTGCGACTTATTCCTAAGGTCTTTGTACTCATTCTATAGGTCATACATTAGCATACTTAAAAACCACATGGCTCACAGAAAGGTCAAATATTCTTAGTTTGGCAGACATTTTCCAGACCTTATGGATATGTCTGTTCGATTCATTCCTCGTTTTCTTTTCAATAACGTAGACATGTTGATAAAAAGGAATAACAGAGGTGAAAACAAACCTTTTAGTATGGGAAGATATTTACTGAAACAACCACGTCCAAATTAATTTTGGAACCTAAAGGGAAATTAAGTAAAATTTCCCTTTTCATGGCCTTAACACGTCATTTCGGTCAAACTTCCATTACTGTAACTCCTGATAAGCTAGACAGATCGAACATCATTGAAAACATTTCATCGCATCTAAGTATTGCGGATTTACACTTAAAGCAACAATCCAGGAACGAATTCGCGGGTAAGGACCACCTATAATGACGTTGCAGGTGAGAAGTTGGTCAATGGAGAAAGAAAAAGTAGAAAAAAACGTCGGGCAGGGGCTTAGACAGGGACTCCCCCTGCCGTTTAGGGAGACGTGTGTTGGACGAGTTGTCCGAACCTGCCCGTAGTACATGCGCTCCAATTGCAACTGCTGGCAAATAGCCATGCATGCTTGCAAATACATAACTATTTGCCAGCAATCGAAATTGAAGCGCTTCAATTGCGTTCTTATGGAATCGACCTCATACAGCGCGGCGGTCCCGCAACGACCGCTAGTCGAGCAAGCGCTCTGCACAGCTGCTTGGAGGCGGCCCCACCACGGATCGGTGGATCCGCCCCTCTTGAAGGATTTCGACTGCTTCCAACGCCTTTCAGAGGTAAGTTTTGAAGTTTGTGACATTTCCCATGAACTCCAATCAGGCTGAGGCATGTTTCCACCACTTGAAAACCAAATGGTTGAAACCCTGCCTGGACTGTTGCTTTAACATCAATGGGTTTGGTGTGCGGCAGCTGCGCTCGCGAAATCGCTGGTGCAAAAGCACAAAACGCGCGATGTCGTCAACGTGTTAATACCACATATCTACACTGATTACTTTATTGCAAAACACGGCACAATACCGCAATGTTACAAAATTCATAATCTATTCAACGAAAGACGTTCTCAAAGTGGAAAGAATCAGAACAGTGGATTAAAAATTCAAAAATTAATATTACAATTATAACAAAGAAAGGTTATACGACACATAAGGAGCTTGCCCTAAAAATTCGAAATCACACCTAATATCGGATCCGCTTTTTCCTCTTCTGTATAGTGGAGCGATTCCGTCGCTGCCCTCCTAGGCTTGGAAGAAATATACCTGTGATTTTCACAAAGCCGTCCCATTTTTCCGAATAAAACTTTATTTCGAATATAGCCTTTCATCCACTCAACTAATTCTCAGGAGGAATTTCGAGAGCATGGCGTATTCCAAGGTTATTTCAAAACCTCAGTGCGACTTCTCTCTGAGCTCAAAAGGTTTATGGGTAATTCAGCAATATTTTCTACATCCTGAAAACCAAGCTCTAAAATGAGTTTCAACAGAAAAACAAAAAAAAAACAGGAGTTCGTGGAAATCTTGAAACTTTTAGGCAAGTACCGTAGCTATATAAATAATTTCACTTGTTGCTTGAGATGATGATAAAACAATCAATAACTTCCTAAACACTGTAATTATAGTTCATGTGGCTGCGATGCGGATCCAAAGGATTGTTACAATTGGAAAACGAGCGCTCTCTCAAGTCGGAATGGTAGAAATGTGGTCGAGAAGGTCTTTCGTCCGAGTCTCTGAAAAAAGATCAAGAGTGTCTAGTTCACCTATTTTCGCATGAATGCAATTATGCAGGAAGAAAATGACCAGAATGAGCTATGTGCTTAGCGGCGCGAACAAATAATATACAATACTTCAGGCACTTTAATGTATTGCGCTATTTTGACCCTTAAAAAATATATTAAATAAAAATGGCGAAGCTGGTCGTAACAAATTGCATTAAAGGCACACTCCCTCTAAGCGCGCTCGCCTGCCGTTCATCCGGGGCCTATCAACCGAGGCGACAAGCCTTTGATGTCGCACCCCTTTTGCCGCTTGAAAGTACGCGACAAAGGCGCAAGGAGCTCGTCCAACCCGCAACTCACACCTTCGTCCGCAAGCCCCACCCTCCGCTGTCGGTTGCCACGTGGCGCTGCTTGAAAAGCGCGGGCGCATTTGAGGCAGCGGTCCCAGCGCGATCCAATGTTATTGACACTGGAGCAACTAGAGTTAGGTTCGTGAAACTCGTCCAACGCGCCCCTTCTCTATCCCAAAGTGGAATCGCTGAAATAGGGGAAGGTCTCTGAGTGGCGCGATCGGTTGCTTTCGTTTGCTTCTTCCATTCCAGATCACCTCGCACTTCTCCTCATAATTGAATGGTTTCCCACACCTATTTTACCCCGAATCATGCCTTTAATTGCGCGGCGCACGGTCCGAGAGTGCATCTCGCAATCCGTAAGGACCGAAAGTGAATTGCGAATCGTCTCCATTCCGAAAAGTTCCACATTTCGGTGCAAATGACGCTCGCGTCGATATCACTAAAAGGAAGTCTCTTGTGCAGTGTACTTTCCTACACCTTAGAAGCCGCCGTAAAAAAGCGAGCGGTGTACCCTAGAAAAAGGAATTAGCAACGTCGAATGCTTTACGTTTGATATTGTTATTGTTTGATATTGAAAGCAAAATAAAACGCATGGCGAATTTTTAATCTTACATGTTTCTTAAACTCGGATATGAATTGTATATAGACTCGTTAAGTTGCTGTAGCTCTTCCATGGCAGTGTTCGCCCTAAACAAATTGGATTTAGTTCCAATTATTTATTTCCAAATTTCTTAGTCTATGGAAAAAAAAAACGCAGAATAGCATGGGAATATGATGACTTAATTTTCGTAGAGATTTTTGTCAATAGTTTCACCTTGTTCTTATCTGCCCTGTTTCTTCGCTTATACACTCCATCAGAATCTGAACGATCTTCTCGAATAGAACTTGAGCGTGCCGAATCCGTTCCTCTGGACTAGCGTCCTCATCTTGTGAAGTAGATTCAATCTAAAGTATTGCACTTGATTGGAAGCATCACAGCTTCACGAATATGAGGATCTGAACCATCTATGATATGAAGTTCTTACCAGTTCTCTTATCTTGGCACGAAACTCGGATTTGCTCTCCTTCTGAAAGTAGGTTACTTTTAAGTCCAATACAAACATGTACACAGTGGTCTTGAACTTCTTGGATGCGCCCAAGTTAATGGCCTCCAAAATAAAGAGTAAAAGACTTGATAAATTCCACCTGACCGAAGATTCGTCGAGGTCATGAGGCATATTCTATTCTTTAACGGACGCCCATCAAACCGAATCCAAAGGTAATAGAAGACCGTTTTTAAAATGCCCTTCCGGGCTTATTACGGAGTATCACAGATTAATTTCGCTGATGCCACAGAAACTATGCCAAGACACGCACAAAAAGTAGCAAAAATATAAGCCTTGAATAAACAATGAAAAACCAATCAAGACGGGAATGAATTATCGCATCTTACAGGGACCAGTTTACGGATTTCCTCCAAATCAGACTGATCATGGGCATGTCGTCGCATCTGCTTCAGTGTTCCCCATGGTCGGCCTGCAAATACGAACTTTAAACTGCTACTAAAATATCTTTTAGTATGCGATGTACGAGTATGCAATCGATAATAATGATATAAAAGAGGCATGAGGAATGCATTAACGTTCTCGCGATGATTCTACGGAGCAGGCAGAAGGCAAGGGTATAGTGGAGATGGTTCGAACGCGATGTCAACCAGGAAGCAGTTATTCTGCGTGTATTGGCATGTAAACTTCCGCCCATTGCAGTTCATTGGCTAAGCTATCTACATTAATTCAGGTGCTTTCAGCTGTTACAAGTGCATCATATTTAGTATTGAAACAAACATGAGAGACAAAAGCACAAAGCAACAATCGAATGTGTTTACAAGCAACTAATTACGCAGTACAAGGATAGCATGTTTTGTTAATCAGCTCCAGAAAACGTTTAGTCAGCAAGTACCAGAGGGAGTTTGAGCCAGCGATAGATAAGTTTTTAAATTTGAGATCATTGCGTCAGCCCTAAAAGTGATGCTCACCGCTCGCAAGTTATTTTCAGGTCGTGCCAACAAAATCATCATGGAACCTTCCCTAATTCTCTAATATATGTCAGCTTGAAGACATTGGAGCCGTAACCACACATGCCTGTACCAGTTTATGAACCATACAGATATCAAAAACTCTGCGCCTCAATTCTAAAGATGTCAGTCCCAGATACTGATTCCTAATGGCTGCTTTCGGTATTTTGGAGTACAAAAACCACCGATTCGAATAAGCAGTTTACGAGTAAAGTTATTCTGAACCTTCTCAAGCGCGTAGACATGCTTCCTTTCGTGGCTATTGAAACCGTAGTGCTGGATTCAACCAGGGTCGCACATGCGACTTGTAAGCACGCAGAAGAGCTCCTTTATTAGCTAAGGACAGCCCTTGAAAATTCGAAAAGTTCCGTAATTTGGCCATGCTGACCCTCGTTTTGATGTGTTCGGTGAAGTCCAACTGGTGAAAATGTAGTTTGGGGGGGCCACCCTATCTAATCGAAGTGGAGTAGCGGAAGACACTCATATCTAATCAAAGTAGAGTTGCGGGAAGGCACTCATATCTTATCATATCTTTCACTGAGTAAGCGGCAAACGACCAGTTCGTCACACTTGTTACCCTTGTCCTATGGCGAAAACGGCTGTCACCTTGCTGGCTCTTCACTTTCACCAACCCTTCTTGCGATTGCCATGCAAGCCCTTGGCGAAAGGGCCTTTCAGGTATCCGATTTTGTATGGAATCCCGGGTTGGTATCCCTATCTAATCGTACACTCAGAGCCTGTGCTCTGATGTTGATTAGATATGACCGCCCTTCCGCAACTCCACTTCGATTAGATATTGCCACTTTGATTAGATATTATGAGTGGCCCCCCGAACTACATTTTCACCGTCCAACTTGTTGCTGTAGCGAAAATCGAGGCCTCTGACAGATGCTATAGCAGCGAGAGGGACACGATCAACAGTGCACGATCGCGTTGGTGATTTTTGTGAGACTTCCTCATGTGTACGAAAACCCATGACCTTTTTGGAAAAAAAAGGTAAAACACACACGAGAAATAGCAATTCCAGGTTTCCCTACACAACGCTCAAGCGTGTACGGACTCAAATACCATTACCGTACAAATACCATTAGGTACCGTACTCGCTCAGCATATTTCAGACGTGCCGCCTCGCCAGTTGTTACCAACGCGAGGCGGAGCTCGGGCACCACACTTTTGAGCAGCATCAAATGAGCAAGAGCAAAATGAGCAATATAAGCAAAAATCTTTGACAATACTGCTTACCTTCAATTGCTCGGAACACCCTGTTTAGCCAGTTGGGTATGAACGAGAATGGATTCTTTTTCACGATGAGGTTTGAGCAGCAAGTACAGAAAATGCACACAAAGAACGAGAACACCCGCAGTACGAATGGAATAATGTGCAGGAAATAATAGATTCAATGACAGAGGTGGTGGAAGCCAAAGCTTCGACTCGTATCTAAAAAAGTTTGAGCTATAAAACCATTTTCTTACTTTTTAGCTAAGTAGGCAGATATTTGATCTAAAGGACTGCTTTGATTCTCGCGGCCGAATCTGTGAATATAGACTCAGTGCCACGCCATTATGGCCTAAAAGTTCTTTACGCGGTGTGTTTCTCGATGCTTTTTTGCAAGTTGACTGCCACTTGTGAAGCTGAGTCCGCAATCACATCAGGCTCATAGGAGTCAACAAAATGCATTTTTTCATAGGAGGATAAACACATACGTGGCAAGAAGAAAGTAGTTTTCATATTTCCAATACACCGCGGAACCTCCTCCTGACACTTCCTCGTATTCCTTCCTGCAAACTGTCATACATTTACTGCAAGTGGATTGGCTACAGTTACATAGCAGAGTAAAAAAAAACTCTATAATGAAAGAAAAGCATTACGATCCATCTACAGATTTCCCCACAGTTCCAGTTCACCATGGTTTTCAATGGGTGCTAATAACTACTAAGGTTAGTGCAACAT
>MU897768.1:0-11409 GCA_036418205.1 Ostertagia ostertagi | reverse complement strand
TGTGTATGTATAAAATGTATTGGGATTAGGATTATAGATCGGTAGGCGCCCACTGCGCGCCAAGTACGCATCGTGCGCCAGAGCGCGTGTTGACGCTTTTCACTCTCTCCGCACGGGCCGCACGGACCGCAAACTCAGGAAAAGCAGCCTGAGCAGTGTTAAGAGACGAATAGCAGGAACTGAGAGCTAACAGGTACCAGGAAAAACCTCCCACTCATCGTCAGCTCACTCGGAAAAACTGGGAGGAGGAACCTGAGTAAGGATGCCCACCCCGTTGCTCAAGCAAAGCCCCTTTCGCGTCGCGTTAGGTGAGTCATAGACTTCCCGTGCGACCTCATAGATGACTTCTTGACCTATCCCATTTCACCCGTTCGAAATCTACCTCATCTCTGGAAAAGTCCGACACCGGAGAGCGGATAGGGGAATCGCGACTGGTCGGTAAGCGTGAATTGCCATCTTTTGAAAAGAAAAATTGAATTTTCATAGCTCTTCGAATTTTTGTACCATTCCCACTACCAAAAAAATTTTCATAAAGTTTTTAAGATCGGTCCAACGTGATGGTTGTTGACCCTGGTTCACGGGGTGCTGTCACGGAAAAACTCTTTTCAACCTCTTGGCTTAATGCACTTACTTCTCACACTTCTACTGCATCCTATTCTTTAGATCGCTTTGCCTCTATTTCCCAGAATAGCACGCTTTACACCCCGTTTAGGTCTGTTGTTCGGCGGGGTGGGGGGGGGGGGGTGAATTGTCGCTCGCTTGTTAACAGAAAAAAAAGAACATGCCAGAATCTGCCGTATATTGTGACGCTCTCAGACTCTCCTGACAAAATCAAACTTTTCAAAAACTATACTACCTGAGCAGGACTGACCCAAATACTGCGCATGTCAACCGTTTTTCCTGCAGAAGCCCAGAAAAAGGCGCTATCAAAAGATACGGTTCATCACCTTATGCCTACGAGGGGAGTGAGCGGAACGGTTTTTCTTCGAGTTTGGCCGAAGTTTCATGAAGGTGGCGCACAGAAGACAAAATTAGCGGTTTGCCACTTCATGATGCTAATTTACCTTCATTCAGAAAGAGAGAGCGGATTTAAAGGCATGCCCCAGGATCGCACTGGTGTGGCTCTTGCACACGAATGTGAATGTATCGGTGCCAAGTGGGCCGGCAGTGAAGAAAAAAGGAAAAGAATCCGTCGAAAACGCTCAGGTTGAGGGCTCACTCACCTTCCTAATTGGCTGTGCTAAAGGAACGAGAGACTAAGCGCGAAGAGGAGAGTATGGGGCGAGAGAGCGCATCAGATGAGAGAGCACCAGACAACGGCCTGATAAGAGAGCTCGTTCGCTGCAGCTCGAGCAGCTTACTTTGCAAGCCCAAAGCGTTCTTGTCGGTCGAATTCCGTGCACGTGAACGCCACATTTGTGATTGTCCCCTAGGGTTCTATACTTCTGACCGAAGAGAAGCGTTCACACGACCTCTGCCTGGGTTGTGCCTTTAAGTGGTAGGCCCAAATACAATAGCAACAGCCACGATGGTAGAGTGGTGATCGTGCTAGGGAGCAGGAGTGTCTTTTGCTGAGGGGGGGGGAGGGTTGCCAAGGTTGACGGTGGTGGTTGAAGGTAGCATCGATACCCCCTAAAGTTGTTTGAAAATCTCTACTATAGCTCTCGGCTAAGCGGGTTGTGGGTATGTCTGACCGGACAAATCATACTTTCCAACCATTTTGACCAGGCGCCTCACTCTAGGATATATAGGGGGCCTGGCACGAACACTGATAGTAGGTGGCGGGAAGTGTAATAGCTACTGATAGGAGCTGATAATGGACGTCGAAATGTTGATGTCACCAACTTCGTTACGCCGTTTGCGTTGAAGGTGGAGAGTTTGCACTCATGTACGATATGTGGGGTGAGGCGGGGACTAAGAATTTGATCGCACGATAGCAGCTGATAAGAACTGATAAGCCGGCGTCAAGTGTGGATATAACCAGTTTCGTTGCGGCCCTTGCGGTTACATTGGAACCTTGGCTCTCACATGTGGTATAGGGGATGGGACGGGAACACGGATAGCGGATGATTAGAAGTGATAACAAGCGATAACGGATGATAAGGAAGTTTGGATTTTGAGTACTGCTAATTTCGTTGCAGCCTTCGTGGTGACAGTAAATATTAGCTCCTACACGTTGCGTGGAGGTTGGGACCGGGACACCGATTGCGAAAGTATGAACTGATAAGAAATGACAAGGAATGATAAGAGCGTTTGAATGCAGGTCTCTACAACTTCGTTGCAATTATCACTGGCAAGCGATCAAGGTGGCGAGGGTTGAAAGTAGTGACAGAAAGTGGTATGAGCGGCAACTGTACTGATAAAAGTAACGACAATTGAGCGTGCACTCATTGAACTAAACCAGGTCCCTAGCACGTGAATATGTTCCATTCCTATCCTTTCATCTAAAGAAGCAAAGAAAGTTGAGCTGCTCAACTATCTGGACTTGGACCAATAGCGAATTCCATCATATTGCAATCTCCATCATGGTTAGATGCTGATTGATTGGTTATATTTCACTTACACACCGATTCTTCAATTGTGGAAATTCTATAAACCGCTAAATCACCCGAGCTCGATATCAATGCTAAATGTTTACGAAGTCATGATAATGGAGTGTTCATAGTTGGCGATTAGGCGATTAGGCGATTAGTCTAAATGAAAAATATACGTATAGATTAGGCGAGTAGGCGAGTAGGCGAGTAGGCGATCAGGCGAGTAGGCGATTAGGCGGTGAAGACTACATACGTATCGATTGGTTTGCTCCGCCCATAGAACGTTGTAGGCGAGTAGGCGAGTAGGCGAGTAGGCGAGTAGGCGAGTAGGCGATTAGGCGATTAGGCGATTAGGCGATTTGCACACGGCGCACTCCTTAGTCGTCAAAATTGAGGCGCACATGCATATTAGCTTCTCACCCATACACTAGACTACTAGTTGGTAAAAGCAGATCTTGTCAAAGTGTTGCATACAATCCAGATATCACCTAATCGCCTACTCGCCTAATCGCCTACTCGCCTACTCGCCTAATCGCCTACTCGCCTACTCGCCTAATCGCCTACTCGCCTAATCGCACAATCGATCGCCAACTAGACGCTCCATAAGTGACCAATGTTTGTCCTGTTTGCTGCTTTTTGTTTCGCATTTGCTACTGCGCGCATTACGCAACAATCTTCAGCAAAACTGAACAACCTTTAGACATCATGTAACATCTCTTCCAAAACAGAGAGTTTAGGTCAGTTATTATCACTAATTATTTAGATATTAGGTTATTTGTTTGAGAAGCTAACAGTCGGTTTCTCGACAAGTGACCTAGTTAATCTAAAGCTGTCCAGTTTCACTAAAACGAGGTAAGCAAACCAGCCCTTTTGGCGCGTTTCTGCTGGGAGTATGCTGAATGTTGGGGAGGGGATGGGGTCCCCGACGGTCGACGGACTACTTCAACTCGGTCCTTTAAAACCGCCTCAATTTGATGCTTCACCTCAGGACTAAGCCTTAAAGAGAGGACGGACCTGCGAGAGAGCGCAGGTCCGTCCTCTCTCCAAGGCTTAGTCCTGGGGTAAGCAAACCAGCCCTTTTGGCGGAGCTGCTGGACCAGCTGCACCACTTGCGTCATACTCTCCCTACCGTACCGACCGAGTTGAAGTAGTCCGTCGACCGTGGGGACCCCATCCCCTCCCCAACATTCAGCATACGGCCCCAGCAGAAACGCCAAAAGGGCTGGTTTGCTCACTTCCACTAAAGCCCACCATATGATGAGCGCGGTTGCGTGCGGAGCTAAACTGGTTTTAGAAAAAGTGCGAACGAAGCGGTCGGCCCTGGCAGCTACGTCAAGGCTCAACAAGGCACCACATACTTCTTAGACCATGTCTGCTGCTGCTTTTATCCATACTCTCTGTCTTCTTCGGCACTCGTATCCTTAAGGGGGGGGGGACATCGAAGTGAGTGTACCACTCATAGCACTCGGGACTTAGCTCCCAGAACTCTTCCACTCATGGAGTGGAAGACTTCTGGGAGAGGATGTGAGCAATCATTGTTCTTTCCTTGTTCTTCCTAGTGTTTGTTCCCAATCCTAGGCTTTGTCCTAGTGTAACCTACCAGCGGTTTTTGAATCAGGGTCACCCGTGCGTTCGCGCTATTCGAACGAGGAGGTCGCATTTGTGGTTGGTTTTGGGGAGGGGTCGCGTTCAGGGGTAGGAGTTTTTGAGGGATTTTGGAGGATGTAATTGGTGTACAGCGTGGGGGGTTAGGGTAGGTGGGAGGAGAGGAAACTGGCCGTTTCATTGAACAGTAATACCCTTCCACCCTTTCCCACCTCCCGCTCGGCGCGTTTTTGGAAGAGATGTGGGTGGGGCTGGGCTGTCGTGTCGTCTGATCTCAGAATCAAAATACTTTAGAAACAAACAGCCATGATGGCGAGAGTGGTGGTCGGGGTAGGACTAGGCACTGGTTGTATTGGGAAAGCCTCCTGAGTCTCATGGTGGTTGGGGGAGTCGCATCGAGACCCCCTAAAGGAGGGGGGGTCGCGAAATTTCTGAAAATGTGCGAACGTCACGGTTCGTCACGTTGGACCGATTTCGAAAATTTTACGACCCCCCTCCCCTTCTAGAGGGCCTCGATACGACCCCCTCAGGGTCAACCCTTCACCACCCTCGCCTGCCATCGCCATCATGGGGCTCATTCTATAGTATTCGATTCTGAGACCAGTCGACACAGCCCAAACTCCGCCCACTTTTTCCTCCCCAAAGTTGCGTCGAGCGGGGGGTATATACCTATCACGAAACCGCAGACAAATCTCTCACTCCTTACTCCTCTATTTCACCAACATTTCCACAGCCACATTTTTTAGGGGGGGGGGTCAACCAACTGCATCATCACTTCCCTTACTGTGACATTAACGCTACCTCTCGAAATACGACCCTCCCCCACCCCTCGTTGCACTTTGTCCAACGCACGGTTGACCCTGGTTTTGAGTGGCCCCACTAAGGACGGTTACAAGCCTTCTGTCAATCAAAGGGTAAGAGCGTAGCTTGAAAAAGCACACACTTTCTGTCTTATTGGAACCAAGCCCTTGAAGGAGATAAAGAAACAGGAGCTACTGGAGTAGTCGGAGATGCCCT
Organism: Ostertagia ostertagi; assembly: GCA_036418205.1. Lineage (NCBI taxonomy): Eukaryota > Metazoa > Nematoda > Chromadorea > Rhabditida > Trichostrongylidae > Ostertagia > Ostertagia ostertagi. Next base: position 6,253 of record MU897768.1, on the reverse strand, counting down.
ACACATAAGCAAAACGGCTGACGCCAAAGCTTCACGTCGACAGAATCCTGAAGGCGCCCCCATGCCCTCAAGCCAGGGTGAATATCGGTCGAGGAAATCCTCGACAGGGGGGTCGTACCTGTTGGGCTGGTCCATGGGGGGTCGTACTCTTGGGGTCAGTAACAGAAGTGGTATCATGGTGCAGATAGGTAATAGGGTATAGCGCAGCAGAAAATGAAAACATCCGAAAAAAAACATGATATTAAATTTTCTTTGCAGGTTCAGTCGCTCCATTCCTCCACCTTCATGAGAAGGGCGTATTTGAAGGCAGTACAAAGAATGAAAGTGCATCCCCGCAAAGAAGAGTGCCACATGTGCGCACGCGCTGCAAAGGCACCTCCTCCGCCTATCACTCGCTCCTTCTCCCTTAATACCTCGCTGAGAATGACGCTGTTGTTAGGGACCCTGTCGGAAAAACGACAACCGTGAAGAAAAAGCGCTGGGCAAATGAAGTTGTTTTTTAGGTTACAGGAATAGCACAACACACTATGTCTACTACAATACAGTTTCGTTCGAAGGTCCCCATCATATAACACCTTTCAATCGATTCTGCAACTGTGAGTGGAGGAGGGATGCATGGCTTATACCAATACCAAATCGGATGATGACGATTGCTCCTATTCTTATTGTTTGCGTTCAAAGATATTGTTCTAGACACATTCCGAGTGTTGCCAACGAGTCACACTTGCAATGGTGAATGAGGGAGCGGATTTCCAGGTGGCCGGATCCGACCTCGATAGATCCTCGACGCAATTATCTCTTCAACCAAAAAGCTGTAGAAGAAAACTAAACAGACCATCAGGAAGCGCAAACCTTCCGCTTTCCAAAACTATCTTCCCTTTTTCAGGATCTTACAATATAAGAGATATATTGCTCTTGAAGTGGCAAAAACTCGCGTGAAAATTTCGGCCTCCTCGACATTTACTCGACGAAATTTGACAGACCCTATCTTTCTGCAAGGAAGGCTTCCAGAGCAATTTCGATGCTTTGGAAACGCGAAATCCAGCTCTATCTAACTCTACCTCAAGCTGCTTCAAAGGTTGTGAAATGGAGGAATGCAACCTTTTCATCGAGGGTGTAGATTCGGACGTTTTTTTTGAAATTTCGGCAAATCTGACCCAGTGACAATCGCGCCGCAGCTGCCGTTGAATCGGCCTTTGATACACTCGGCTGTTTTGATATACTCAAGCAAGAATCAAGATTGAATCGCAACCCCGTGTCTTCAGGATTTCTGTGCGTTTCTGAACGAACCTCGCCTTGAGGTCACACAAAGTTAATGCCTCTTTCCTCGAGTCGATATTTCAGTATGTACACAAAAGTATGCAGCGATGGAAGACGTGCATAGATGACAAGATGAAGCGTCCTTAGCATTATTTTGCAGAATTTTTTTTTGATTTGTTTTGCAGGATTTATTTTAATTGAATTAATTTGCTCTGTTAGAGGGGGTCGTGCCAGGATCTCGATTTCGGGGGGGGGGTCGTACCTCTGCGACCACGTACTCGACACGATTTTCACCCTGCCTGCCAGGTAAGGACATTGAAGTGAGTGGGCCACTCATAGAACTCGGGACTAAGCTTTAGGGGGGGAAAGGATTCTGGGAGAGGGTGTGAGCAACCATTGTTCTCCCTGGTGTTTATTTCCAATCCTGGGCTTAGTCCTAGTGTCACCTACCAGCGGTTTTTGAATACCCTCTTCTGAATGTCCCCCCCCTGAGGACATGAGCGCCCTCTCTCCTTTCCGGTGGCTGTTCTCTCCACTCTGCTCATACTGTCTGTCAGAAATGTCTGTCCACTTTTCTGCCCCGTTCAGGCTAACTGAACAAGGTGTTACTCACAACGCGTTGCCACCCAATGTCCCCGTATCCTGCGATAGCGCCGCGGTACACTCTCGGCTCCACTTTTGTTACTTTTTGACGAAGTGATCGGTTCTTCGACAACGTTTGTTAGTCTGTCGTGCTGCGGTGTGTTGTGAGACACTATCAAACACGCTTTATTCAGTAGTAAAGCTTGCTATTCACAGGGTCGTAATAGGTGGGCCACCATTCGCCGCTTTCCAAGTGAAGTTGGTAGTAGCCTTCATTTGCGATAAACTTTCCAGTATCTGCACACGATCTGAGGTCATAGACGCTGAAACATAATGGAGTTTGTCATTTCGTGCCTTTTCTGATGGAAATACTGCTGCAGCTTACGTGGGAGTCCCCGTCTGTCCAGTTTGTCTCATCACGGTGAATTCGATACGAGCAGCAAAAGGTGCGAGATAATACATCTTCGCAAAATCAGATCCTTGTCCTGATTGTGCTGCGTATGTCCACGTTCTATTGAAGAGCAAATTGGGTTTAATAATTCTGGGATTGGTCGGATGGTTCTCATTTCTTCGTACTAGACCTTGGCGAAGAACCAACACGTATAGTCCAAACTCGAAATCTTTGTGTTCTTGGTGTTTGAACTTCATTCTAGCGCTACCCGAGATTGTATTCTGATTATTGAGCAACCAAGTCTCCTCCTTCAGCCTAGACGTCTTGTTGAATGTACATACATACCACATGACAACCGCGAGTGAAGTGCCGTTATCTTGTTGCGCAGCTGCGCAGTTCTCGCTTGGTCTGAATTTGAACTGAAATAAACGGAATCAAAATACCATTGCCTGTCATCATTGGAGTTGTTTATTCTAGGCCTGGATATTTTAGCCGAGTAAGAATAACTGCTGCAAGCGCTGATGCCGATGTCAGACTTTGCGAATCGCGCGATTCGCTAGCGTCTGCGGTCGCGTCGCGGCCAGTGAATCACTCAATTGGCTGGTACCGCAACGCGACCGCGGACGCTAGCGAATCGCGCGAATCGCTAGTAGCGAATCGCGCGATTCGCAAAGTCTGACATCGGCCTATGGCAGATGCTGGGTCATGGCAGCGGGAAAGCCGATTCGAATCGCGTCAAACTTCTCGCTTTTACCTTTTGGACTGAACTGCACTAGGTTAGGGGTTTCAGTCAACCCGATCACCTGCCCGGACCTAGGCTTACTTAGTCTTAGGGATACCCCCACATCATGCGATAGTGCCGATGTCCATTTTTCAGCGGGCATTTTCAGGCCAGCAGCGCTACATTGCTATGGGTGATGGTTTGGTAGCACGCGGGCACGGTTGGGGTGATTAATTACCCAGGCCAATAAAGCTTCTAACTTCCTTCGTTGGTTAAGCGGTAGCAGACTCGACGTATAGTAAGAGAATGAAAGCACCAGCTTTCATATTGGCTACCCATCCCCCTCCCTTTCTTCTCGTAAGGCTCCCTAGTCCATTGCAGAGGCCACATCTCCATCATATGCCAGCACGATTCTGGGCGCTAGCTTTCTTAGAGGGGCCCCGCTATGCGGGCTGTGCCTGGGAGGGAAGATTAACCTCCGTGGAAGGTGAAAATCGCATTCACACCCATGTTCGCATGCGCACGTGTTCCTAAGACTCAGCCCCAGGTGGCACCAGGAGGGGGAGGCCGAATGTGTTAGGCTCCTCGCATAACGATGCCCCTTCTAAGTACACGACCGCCTCACTCTGAATGGAAGTGGAATGCGTGGCGTATTATCAACGTTTAGTGTTTGGCCTTTCATCCCCATCAAGTCCGTGAAGTCCACGTTCATAGTTAGCGCAAAACTGGTGAGCAGGCAACGAGAGCGAACACGAACCCAGTGAATGACGCCCAGTATCGGCAGCCGTCGCTGGGAGGATGGGGGGGGGGTGGTAGGGTCATTCGAGTGAGAGAGCCACTTGTAACTGAGCCATAGCGAGGGAAAGGGGTTTTAAGAAAGGATGTGAGCAGTTTTTTGGGTTTTTCCTAGCGCATCTTTCTTTTCCTGGGCTTGGTTCAAATACCTAACATTGACCCTGTACCTACCATTGACCCTGTTGTGAATGTCTCTCCTCCCCACAGGTGAGAGCCTCCGATTCTACAGTTCATGGATGAGTGCGGCCTGCGACTTTATCACTCGTAGCTTATCACTTGAGAGCCTATGAACGACCGATATCAGTCTTGCTCCTCTTCTTTCGGTCTATCTGTGCTACCAATCGATCCTACTTTCGTCAGATTCAAGCTGTAGGTTGTGACGGTGATGAGCTACAGCGTGAGTTATGACCTCGTCAGTTTTTGGGCATCGGGGAGGAAAAAATAAGAACAAGGCATTGGAAACCGCTGGGAGTTGAACTGGTCAGGGAGTGCAAACATCCCCATATTGTCCCACAGGACCTCTTCCTTCCCTAAGCTTAGTCCAAAGTACTCGGAATGGCTCACTCACTTGAATGTCCCCGGTTCGGCGACATGAGAGTTTTTGCGCTCGAGAGCGGGCACCTTGGCTCTCTTGAATGCTCCCCTTCGGCTACCGACGAGAGTTTCACGACGACCCTGCTCAACGCAGAGTGCTCGGCAGAATGACGTTTCCGGACCGCAAAACCACCAAGGTGGGATGACAAGTCAGCCTAGGTCCCCGCATCGGTGCTCTGGCATCAAAGACCACTTGATATCCCTGACTCTGAATTCCTTACAAAGAGCTCAAACGCAGCATCTGCTGGTGTTGCGGAGGCGATACACAGACACACCAGGAGGATCTTCGGACTCATCCTTAAAACCTGAAAATGAGCCTTGAACTGAGTACCGGAAACAATCTGCCACCACTGACCGCTGTTGTATAGCAATGCCGTTGATTGCTGGAAACGACGACACAGTTTTTCTTGAAAGTCGTACTTCCTAACTTCCCAATTGAAGTCGGACGAGTGACTGAACAATGAGACACCCTCCTTCGAAAGCGGCTTAAATAGGCCTCGTTATCCCCTTGTTTACTGGACTGTCCATTTATCAGAATCAGTCATTCGTTTGTTTTCGTATGCTTTCGACCAGCGGATTGCCAGCTCTAAGTGAACCAGAGAGGCTTATCAGACACTCGAAATGCATTGATCATAACCTCTCCCCCACTGCCACCTCAGAGAATCGGCGAAAGAAATGGATAGGTATCGATTACCCAAAACCCCACGCTCATGTCTTTGGGGGGGGGGGGGACATCACAACAGAGCCGATGGTAGGTGACACTTGGACTAAGCCCAGGAGAGGGGAGAAACGCCAGGGAGAACACATACATTGCTCACATCCTACCCCAGAATCCCTTCCCCTAAGGCTTAGTCCCAAGCACAGCAATGGCTCACTAACTTGAATGTCCCCCCCCCCCCTCCCCCAACGACATGAGCGCCCCGATTTGTATTCGACTGCTGTACCATTGAGTACCTCTGCTGTCACTCGCAGGGAGCAATCAAGTTATGGAGCGTTCAAGGTTGACTATCGCGCGCGATTCGGCGATTCGGCGATTAGGCGATTAGTTCATACTGAAAAATGCACGTATAGAATAGGCGATCAGGCCTGTAGGCGATTGCTCAATGGGCAAGCAACAAATCAATACGTATCCTTCTCTTATCGCCTACTCGCCTAATCGCTTAATCGCCTAAGCGACGTACCATCGCCAACTATGAACGCTCCATTAGCCTTCGTGCGTTTGAAATAATCATCCACGAAAACTAGGTCTTTTCCATTCCCGACATTGAAGTACATTTTGCGATCACATCAGAAAACCCACTAGCCTACAGATGGTGAGTTAGCAAGACCACGTTTTCAACTAATGAACTTGAATGGGCTATGTATCGCTCCCAATCAATATCTACACATACAATTTTGTTCGATGTAAACAACATTACCGTAGTCTCGCTTTATTCGGTAGAATTCAGCCCTTTATCGGTCTATTCAACACACAGACAACGTGAAGTTGAACCCACTTTGTCAAAATTAAGACGCTCGTGGTCTTAGAACGAAGGGGGGGGGCAGGGAGTGGAGCACATTCAAAGAAGGATATTAGAAACTTGACTGCAAGGCGCTCATTTTCTGGGGAGCACCCCAAACAGGGACGATAGCAATTTGTAGTAGAAATAAGTTCAGGAGAGGGGAAAAACGCCAGGGAGAACAACAAGAGGTAAGCAAACCAGCCCTTTTGGCGTTTCGGCTGGGACCGTATGCTGAATGTTGGGGAGGGGATGGGGTCCCCAACGGTCGACGGTTTACTTCAACTCGGTTGGTACGATAGGAGAGTACTGACGCAAGTGGTGCAGCTGGTCCAGCAGCTCCGCCAGAAGGGCTGGTTTGCTCACCCCAGGACTAAGCCTTGGAGAGGGGACGGACCCGTCCTCTCTTTA
>MU897748.1:0-10381 GCA_036418205.1 Ostertagia ostertagi | reverse complement strand
ACTAGTGATGACTAAAACATTTATTTTGAGGCACCCACAGTAATCGAATTAACGACGCCACTTCGAGGCTGCAAATGGAGGTAATTTGGAAAGTTTGTTGCGACCTCTGGGTAATCAACAGCAAGTAGCACGTCATCGTATTCAAACATAAATTTATAATGGTCGTTGGAAACACTCTAAACAATGCTTAGTCAACATTCGAGTGTTTCAAAGACCACTACAGTATGCTCACGCTCCAAAAACCATCTGCACCTGAAGAACACCTACGAAGTGATTCAAACTCAACCCTATTTTGTGAGTATTTTGAAATATCTCTCCGGTATCGCCGAATCACATTTCTAGTTTTTTTGACGTTCATTTGCTGAGCTTTATCGGCTCCTGGCAGAGTCGTTTGACCTTGGGTCCACATTAATTAACGAACTTCTGTACTGTTTTTTATTTCAAGACTTTTCCAACCATAAACAAATCACACACTTCATTATGCGACATTTGTCGCTGCACATTTAGCCCTCTTGCTTTTTGGCTGTGTGCTGCTAGTGCAACTTTGCGAGCACTTTGCGATTCGGTATCGGAATTACCCGAACACAAGGTACGCCTCCGCGTTTTTGCCGTTTGAATCTCTAACGAGTTTATAATAAAGTTGTTGAATATTTACTAGAAAAATATGGAAAAATACATGAAAGGATGGCATGGGTGTGATTCAATATCGGATCACAGCAATCACGTAGCTCACGACGTGTGGCTCGCTATTGGATCACACTGTCGTCATTGCGTTTAGGATTTTTGGTGTTGTACGAAAAACGCCTTTACGACATCTCTACGACCGAGAATACTAAGTCCACCGGACAGCTTGTCCCAGATACACACTGAAATGAGCGCTCAACAGCTAACTGTTCACAATTGATATACCAAATGTGCCCCAAGTTGTGCAGAGAGTGTCCTTCTGCTATACTGAGGTCCGCGATGTCAGGTTAGTGTTTCTATCCCTCGAGCAAGGTGGTAATACTTGAACCTACCATGCTTGATATTCAGAGCTGGAAAACCTCGCTACGTTTTTTTTGGAGGGAGGGGAGTTCGAATGAGCATAGACAACAACAGTTACTTCTTTAATTGTTGGCTATTTAGTTGCCAAAATATTGCCCCTTATGTTGACAGATCTCGTATTAGGTCCCTTTTGTTTCAAATTGATGCTACTGAGTGAGCATAATGCAAAAATCAGCTGATGTTTTGGTAGTTGAATTGTTTGCTGTGTTTACGACAGAAAACACGCCACTTGAAATAGCTGTCATGCGCATTGGAAAGCCAATCTCCGATTTCTGATTTTTGTCACGATTGAAAGAAATGTAAGGCCTAATGGGCTGGAGAGAGAGCGAGACTGGAGGCGCAGTTACCATCCCGAAAATTGGCAGTAACGAGGGTTTTGAGCGGAATGTTGCTGAGAGAATGTGAGTGCCTCGGTCAGCTCTTTTTCTTTTTAGGCTATTTTTGGTAAGGCGCTGTAAAAGGCGCGTTAGGAAGCCTTGAGAAGAGTAAGACTGCGGCAAGAAATGCGGCAGTGGTATTTTGTAGTCCTACTAGATTCCGTTGGGCTCTGTCGTCAAAGAGGGCTGCGATCTTACCAATGGACATGAAGGCCTTATTTTAGGGTGTCATTTTGAAACAAGAGTTCCGCTACGCGATTACTGTGCCACTAGGTTCGTCGCCGAAAGACGTAAGCGTTCGCTCATACTTCACCCTCTTCCAGTATATTTTACCTTTCGCGGGCGGGTGTCCTACATAGTAGGCGCAGCGCTTACAATGACAAACTAGACGCCCATCGCAGAGTCGTGGTAATCAAATCATCAAAGTCACGGCCAGTTCCGTTCGAAAGAATGGTAGCGTCTCGCACCGCGTAGCGGATGTGCGTCTGGGAAAGGAAAGAGGCTGAGGAAGGAGACAGGTAATTTGGGGTACACAATGGCACTTGTCCCGGGGCCTGTTGAAGGGGTGATTTCGAACTGAGCCTAATCCAGAGATCTTATAGTCAAGACATATTTGTTCCACTAACTAAGCAAGTTTCTTTGATCTATCGGTTTCTTTTTCGATTTCTCTGAAGCGGAAATGGTATAGTGGGAACTTATGCGGCTCAGTCGCATGGTTTCGGAAAGCTAAGCCTAGTTCGTAGGCAGTCCAGCAAGCCGTTCTATCCCTATGGGGCTTCGGCCTTAATTGTCACACTTATTACGGAGCAGTTAAAACAGTGATACGTGTATCAAATTGGTTCGCGAGCCTTGACCTAGGCTAATCCTTCCAAAATTTGGACCACGGTGCGCGGAGCAGCCTGGGGGATTGGGAACAAACGCTAAACTTATTGGATCTTTCATCTTTTGGTGTGGGGTGGGTTGATTTTTGATCTTCGGCTTTTTTCTCTTTCCTAGTAAAAGTTGAAGACATGCGAGGTTTGATTATTTGATTGTTTAGTATGGTACACCTTGTTACAGTTGCCGTTTGCTTTTGAAGCCTTTTTGCATAAGTTCCCCTACTAATGTTTTAAGCCACCAATCTGATGTCCGCTCTCTTTTTAAACAAGTTTATTAAGTCATAAATAATCGAGAATAAGCAAACATAGACTAGAGGACTAATAGCAAAGAAATTTCATAGAAAATGAGGCAGACAGACGGAACGATATTGAAATATCATACATGAAAATTCAAACTACCCTTGCAATAATCAAACCCGCACAGACAAATTCAAGGCGGCATAAATATGTCGAACCTGAAGGATTACATTGGCAATAGGTGGATAAGGGGGTAGCAACTGTTTGTTTTCACGTAGAGCGTAGGTTGCGCCAAACAGCCCTATGGTCGTCACAGTGCCAGACAGACTTCTTACCCATCTTCTTGAATAAATGGAAACCTGGAGGCTTTCAGCGTCCCGTGGAACTCTGGACGGAGAACCAGTAAATCGGTAGTGTCAGGAATGTCACAAATATAGAGGCCGGAACTGCCATGTGAACATTCCGAATGAATATTCGTGGAGCCGGTTCAAAAGTGCAACGAGAAATGCGGTGCACGCACCTGTGCCAAGAATGAGCGCCATATCCATGATCCGGTGACTCACTATCCTCCTACAAAGCTCCAGAGAAAATTAAAAATGATGATGCGGGTAGATTAGCTTACCATGCCAACTTTGGCCCACACACAATTTGCTTGGGAAGTTCACATAGCAGTTATGGTCTCCATATTTGTAAACAGCGTTTCTCGCGATCCATCGCGACTTTCCATTGCTATGTTTGTGAATTTTTGGAGGATTCTAATGGAAGATTGAGTTGTCGTAATCTTTCGGCGTATTTGAGCGCTCTGAAATTATTTCAGACCGCCGTTTCCTCTATAGGAAGGTATAAAGTTGTGAGGTAAAGACACGGGTCTGGAACGAATCGCTTTGTTTTTTTGTTCGAAAATCAGACAATAAGTGCGCGAGGAACGCTAGTGGGAAGAAAAAGCAAAAAGCACCATAGAAAACACTGAAATTTTCCCTTGTGAGGCCGGCCGTGGTATGACGGAGAGACACAGCGCTGCGAGGAGAGGGAAAACGCGAGAGAGCACGTCGTACGCGAGAGGGCGCAGACGCCACGTATCGCGATTGATAAGGATGGCAGCGCTGGCAACGAACAAGGCTGGCTAAAGCCACTTTAGCCAGCTTTGTTCACTAAGGTGACTTTGCCTCGCACTTCTGGGTTGCTAAAGTGTTGCGCCTACTGCGCTTGGGGATCCCCCACATTTTCTCACTCTAGGAGGGACTACTTCTTGGCACCTAATTCAGACCTGTGGCTTTAAACGCCCAGAGATTATCGAAGAGCGCTTTTTGGTGGATACGAGTCGGATAAAGTAGTGCGCTAAGCCTAAAGAATTATTATACTGCTGACTACAGTTTGGCGATTCGGCCGGGGATCGAACCGACAACAATCGGAAACATGACAGTGTCGCTCTACCCAGGTCTCCATTCGAAATCTTCTGGGATGGTGAAAGCTAGCCCATGTGAGCCAGCCACTCTGCCCCACAAATCCACCCTTGACCAACTTCTACTCAAAAACCTTTGCCGCACACATCGGTGACATCGCGAAAGTCACAGATGCACTCTTTGCCATACTGTGAATGGTCGAATCATACGTGAGCATCGGATTCAGCGAAAACTCGTCCTGTAGCTCTGACAGCAGCTTCTGAAACACATACTTGCATTTTTATACTGAGCACATGTTCAAATTCTCACAAAATCAGTTTGACAGGAAGAATGTTATATAGTGAACTTCTCAAATGCCAACAGTAAAGCGGAGAAAATACTAAGAAAGAATTCTTTGCAAATTTGTGGTAAAAAAAGGTCTCGCTACTTGTGCCATCTAGGTCGGCTAACCCGATACTGCTGATCTCCCTACTTTCTCGGCGCTAGGGCTTCGCCCGTCCACATACCTATCCTAGGTGTGTCTTTCTGATAAGGAGTAAGCTATATTGCACGTAGTTGTGTGCTACCCGACATTACAGAGACGCTAATACGATCTTATTGAGGAGCTTGAAGCTGCCCCCCTTCTTGCTGATAGGATAACTTTAGTAGGAATCAATTTTAAACCCACCATTGGCAGTCCAATTTCAAAAGCTGCACCTTCGGAGATTGAAAAGACTCTGTTGAACTTTCGATAGATCCCACTCCCTAAATATAATGAGCATACATGCAAAGAACTCTATATAAAGTATGTATATAATTAAAGATCATTCTGCAGGCGAAAAGTGTACCTTTTTGAGGAGAATGTGGTTGAGTAAAACCTGAGCAGCTGCGAGTATTGAGTTCAGTGATCCTGTGATTCCCAATGGATGTAGTGAGCTGGGAAGTACGAGCTATACGAACGGATCGGTAAACAGTACGAAGAATTGTTATGAAAAAGTCAAGAGGGCTTGGCATACCGTCACAACTGTGCTATTAACTGAAACAATTTTCCGTCCCTTCATAGTTTATCGGTACTGCAATGATTACGAATACAACGGCTACTGGTACCGCGAGCTTGATTTTTCAGCATGATAAGGAAAAGGGTTCTTGGAAAGGCTACCAAACTCACAATCACAGGGGATTATGGTAGTAATAAGGTGGTACCACTAACGTGAGCAAAGCATCGAATCCCGGTAGTCAAAGGCTGAGCGTTGCCAAGTTCCATATTATCTTCCGCACAGGACCACCCTTAGCGTTCGTTCCTATTTCAGAGAATTTATTCCTCCCCCTGCCATAACGATTTCCACGATCTCATCATCCCACTACCATCATCGACCTTAGGTGGTCCTCAAAATACGAACCTCGCCATCCTCACTCTTAACACTGCGATACCACCCTCATACCATATACTTGTTGCCTAATTGCTCCAGTCACGCCAGGCGAGGGGGAAAAGATTCCGCCTAAAATCGCTAAAACGCCGTCAATAACGACCTTCCCCTTTCGCACTTGGGCTCGCTTCCAAACTTTACAAAATGGCAGAATCCCCCCCTTTTTTGACCTTTTGACGTCGCCCAACCAAAGGCGGACATTGCGAGCCCTTCCTAAAATCGGCAAATGACGACTCTTTCGTGTCACATTTTGACACGTCATAAGCTGAGACTGCTTTCCGCCATTTCTAATCTAACGAAATTCTGAGAATTCCTCACTTCGTGAGAGGATTTTCTGATTGGTCCGAGATCGCTTCAGACAAGTCGATGAGCTGAGTTATCAATTTTCCATCAAATATATCCTTCATTATATCTTGGGATGGAATTTTCTAAAAGTTCCCACAGCATTACTTTCGCTCATGATTCGCTTCTTCATGGAATTCGTACCGTTACAGCGCTACAATGATGGGAACTAGCGGTCATTCATGGCGCAGTACCCTGAACTTAAAAAAATTACCTGGCCATTATCATCAAACATCATCAACGGCACCATCGAACTGCGTGGCCGCTTCGTTCCTTCGACTGCGTTCACGTGCACGTCTTCGCTTTTCTCTTTATCAGGTATCGTGAATGACGACATCTCATTGTTTCCATCACAATCTCCTTTTCACAGAACTAAGAACCTCACGACGCAAATCTGAAGTTAGAAAATGTGTGGGCGCTATTGCAAGTTGCGGGAGCAATCGTTTGGGTAAAAATCACTTCGAACAATCGCACAAAAACATCTTCTTTCTTGTTAAACGAGCCAAATCAAGTCTCAGGCCATTAAGAGGAACTCCAAAGCGCTGAGTGCAGTATTCTTCTTTTTCTTGAGGCCGCTGGTCTTCCTGGTTGGGTCACAGTTTTAGGGGATGCCCCGTATTTCACGATAGCGCCGATGTATGCGTAGGTTGACTTGTTTTGTCCGTAACCGCGTCATCACGTCAGATGTGGGAATGCCAATAAGATAGGGTAGATATGTCAAAGTTTAGTCAAGGTGAAATGGTATGGTATGCTGGTAATGTAAAACGTAGCGCGATTGCCCTGTAAACAAGAAAGCGGGTTCTAATCCCGTGCGTGGCAAAAGTTTTGTCCATAACTCAGCATTCTTGCGAATCACGCTAGACGGGGGAGGGGGGGAGGTGCTAGTAAGCTGTAGTAAATAGTAGTAAATACACCATCAAGGCCGAAGTTTGTAAGGTGGTGCTCCGATAGTGTAACTGGTAGCGCGATTGCCCGGTGAGTAAGCGATGCGGGTTGTGAAACCCGTCCGGAGTAAAATTACGATATAAGCGATTGGCAAGCGATTATCAGCTGACGGGCCGCCATCACTCCACAAGCGCGCGTCCCTGACAAGCCATATGGGCCGCTTTCGAGGTGAATGTGTCAATACAACCAAGGCAACGCGTGACAGTGATAACCCCCTTGAGTCCCTGATAACCAGTGAGGTTCTCGAACCCATTTGAAAACTATCAGTCACCTTTCGTTGAGAGACGAACTGAGCGATACTGCGAGATTATCTCCATCCACTACGTTGATGTGAGAGCCGACAGAGCTTTGATCTTTCTAAAGTATTTACACATTAATTGCACATTGCGGAAGATTGCAACTTCTTATGAGGTAGCTTCTTAAACAACAATTAAGCTTCATGTTTATATCATCCCTCTGATATATTGATGACTTAAAGACACATCCCGTGATCAGGTAAAGTGGACCGATGCCAGTTGTGAGTAGGAGGGGGAGTCTGCAAGCACATAGTAGCTTGTGGCATTCCTATAGCGCGAAGAGAAAGGTGACAGGGACTTTTCAGTCTGTTTCCTTATACCTACTTTGTTTCTCCCGACTTGTGCGCCAGTGTGCCTGCTCCCACAGATTCAAGGCACTCTATCGCCTGTTTTCACTCGTCGGCATCTGTGTCAGTGCCTCTTGGTCGTACCCCTTCAATAAAGGAAGAAGGCTTCTTGATTTAGCATTTTAGGTATCTCCTTCCCTCCATTTTTCTCCGCATACACCTTACCATCCCATCCACCTGAGACAACTCGCTCTACTTGTAAGCATAGCGCGTTCTCTGAGTGCCCAAGTTAGCTCTTTCTTGGATCTGACTCATCACTTCAAGGGCGGAGAGCCAGCGACGTCGACGACCGACACAGAGGAGACGTCTGGCAGCAGCGGCCGAGGACCGCGACCTCTTCCTCACCTCCGCTTCTCACCTTCCAAGGGCGACGCCCTCAACACCTAGAGCTGCATACGATCTGATCGTTCTCTTTGTGCCTTTGTCTATAGTGTGTTCATTTATCTCCAATGGTTACTTGTGCCTTTTATTCGATGTGTTTCTCGTGTATATCTCGACGTCTATCTGGTAACTTGTATTGGTATTGATGTCTTAAGGATATAAACTAGTAATCTACTTTTCTGTGGACAAGAGAATGATCTTGCAGCTTCCATTGTGTGCGCGCGCTTAAACTTACCCTCCTCTGGTTTTTGTTTCAAAACCGCAGGAAATCGCGACCGTGGCTCGCTGATAAAAGCGTGTGCTTTCGAGAAGGCTAGAGCTGCAAGTCCTATGAAGCAGCCAACATCCAAACATACCAAATTCCACATGAGATTCCGGATATCGATATGCTTGACTTCATCTGAAGTTTCAATGGTGTTATTCGTGTCACTCGTCACGGCGTCGAAACTGCTGATCGTTCAGGCATGTACACATCCCAGGTCTCGCTGGAAAGGGGTGAAGCGTGATGAAACAAAGTCATCAAGTTCTATACTGATTAGTTAATAAAAAGAGCTGACTTTTATGAGTTTCCCATACCATAGAAAGCCATAGCTTCACCACATCAATTCCACCTTTTCGAAAAAAGTCCTGCTACAGAGAGCAAGTTGGCTGCTCAAATAAACAACAAGAGCAGTGAAAATGACTGTTAGAATGGAATGAGGTCGGCGAATAGTTTATTCAATTTTTAGGTTACGGTGGAACGAGCTCAGTGCGAAACTGCGTCACACGACTCTGAAGTTTCTGTGAGTTGCAGGCCTACGAATACGAATAAAGCAAAACTTGATGCTCAGTGCTTGTGGGGCTGACTCCTCATTCCACTTGATTCCAACGCTTCTGTTCTAGCCGTGTCTGGCCGTCCACCCAGCAGTACCCATTTCTTACTGAGCCAGGACTTCTCCATTCTCGACAAAACCCTACCCTCAGATTTCTTTGCTACATTTGAGGTGTTTTGTTGCTGTTATTCTGTTTTACTCCTTTCGGAATAAAACAGGGTGTTAAGTGGTTTGGGAGGGGGGAGGGGAGGAAGAAAAGGGGAACACGGTGCGGCTCCCCGTCGTCTGGCACGTCAGGATTGAGTCACCAGGTGGGCCACTGTGTTTCGAGACGGTGGCTGCACGGAAAATTAAGTACTGCTCCTTGACAAGCTCTGGAGGAGCACGACGAACGCAAGCATCGGCGCGCGGCCGGCCCGCGTCGCTCCCAAACCATTCGCCCCACGCCCCCCCCCCCACCCGGATCCCACTTTGGATCCCATAAATAGTCCTAAAAGTCTCGTCGATGTATGATAGGTTCAAAATGTGTACGCTCTATGGCAACATTATCACATATGACGAATTTATGATAATTCGCGCCCAGTTCAGTTTTTGAAGACCACCTAGAAAGGTAGCAATGTTCTGCAAGAAATACAAGAAGTACCTAGTTGTTCGAGTCTTGCCAGTGCTATAGTTTGAGCCCTCAGAAGCTCTCTGATGTAGGAGACATCCATGGAAACGTTTGACTCACGACTGTATTGGCCTTAAATGCACTTACTTTTTTGGCTTCATTAGTAATAACAGTGGAATACGTACTCATCATGATCTCCACCAGGAGACTCATCGCAGTGAACGCAGAAGGCGGTTGCGGTCCTTTCAATGTGAATCCGTTGGGTAGAGTGACCACCAGTGGCTTTTCAATATTCGTCCCATAACCGGCCAAGTCCGTTTTTGTGAGCAGACCACCTCAAAGCGTAAAGATGTTGTTTCAATAGAGAAGAAAAATGGCAGAAAAAAGAATGAAATATTCCTCATCATATTTTGAACAGAAAAGTATAACGTGATAATCTATCAAAGCTCCCTCCACAGCTTTTCAATCCTTGAAAAAGCATCGGTCTCAAATTTGACATCAAGTTATCCAGGGTCAGAACATATGATCAGAATGAGAAGATACTGGTTCCTATTTCTAAGTGGATTTTCTACATGAACAACATCGTATCATGCATTTTGAGATTCTAAACTTACAGGCATAATACCCACAATTGGGGCCAATGGGCCGAAGGCAGTGGACCATGAAAACTGGTGTTTACAGCGTCGAGTTTTATAATACAATACATTAACCTACCTACCATTTAACCCATAGATTACCTGCAATCTCAATAAAGCCTAAGACCTAGGTCAATCCTTCTCCCATGTGAAGCAAGCGCAGCCTGCAAGAACTGAGCTGTGCGCCCCTACGGTCCAGAACTACGTAGTCTACGTTTTGCTCATCTCCGATGGTGTCTCGCTTGCTCTCTCATTCCGACGTCCAGTGGCTGCTCGTCGTTTTACAAGTCCAAATTCCACTAATGAGGTCTCTTTTCAGTTTTGACTTGTTTTTGTTTGTTAACTGCTGTTTTACGCCGCAGTTCGCGTTGCGAATGTTATCACAAGAATGCTGAGTTGTGGGCAAAACTTTCGCCCCAGCCGGGATTCGAACCCGGATCTCTTGCTTTCCGGGCAATTGTGCTACCAGTTACTGCTAGTGGTTTACCCCCGATATCGGCTAACCAGTT
Source organism: Ostertagia ostertagi (assembly GCA_036418205.1). Taxonomy (NCBI): domain Eukaryota; kingdom Metazoa; phylum Nematoda; class Chromadorea; order Rhabditida; family Trichostrongylidae; genus Ostertagia; species Ostertagia ostertagi. Next base: position 159 of record MU897748.1, on the reverse strand, counting down.
CACCTCTTTATACGTGAGAATGGTAACAAGCTATGGTATCTTTACCATCGAAGATGAGTTTGGCCGAAAAACCGGTAGCACCATTCCCTAGGAAGCAAGAGATTCGAGTAGGAATCTCGGCCGGGGCGAAATTTTGCCAACAGCCCAGCATTCTTTGAT
>MU897743.1:0-12071 GCA_036418205.1 Ostertagia ostertagi | reverse complement strand
GTTTATCACAAGTCAAGCAGGCAAAAATTATGACGCACTTCTCATAAAATTGTGATTTACCCAGATAATAAGGAAACAAAGTGAAAAAGCACCCTCTAAAAAGGATTTCCAAAAATGTCTGCCCCGTGTGGCCGCATGCGCCACCATGTGGCGCACGATGCGCAATGCACGCGCGGCCAGGCGAGCTCGCCAGCGCAAAAACGGCTTGGTACGCAATGTGTTAAAACATTAGGCAAGGGGTGCAATGAGGAACATTAGTGAGGAGAAAAAGCAAAAAGCACCATAGAAAACACTAAATTTCCCTTAGGAGGCCGGCCGTAGTACGACGGAGAGACACAGCGCTGCGAGGAGAGGGAGAACGCGAGATAGTACGTCGTACGCGAGAGGACGCAGAGACCACGTATGCCGTGGTGGATTACGCTGGCAGCGCGGCGGGCAAGGCCTTAGCGCCATTGCCGCGCACTTTTGGGTCGCGATAGTGTCGCGCCCTCAGTGCTTGGGGAGCCCACTATCGCACCCTGGGAAGAACTTCTGCTGGTTGCCTAATCCTGACTCGTGGCTTTAAATCATCATCTTGATGACGAAATAATTAGACGATCAACTCCAACTCGAAAGTGAGGTCGCCTCCTTTCTCGACCCGCACTCCGCTGGGTTTTGGCAAAGGAGCATCAAGAAATTTTCTGAGCGTTGAAGACAAGTGGTGGACACTCATGGTAGATATAGACCGGTCAGGAGTTGTAAACAAAAAAGATAAAATTAAAATCAAAAATTTGAAAAAGTGTTGCAGGACTTTCTTTCCAACCTAATGGTACAATGGTTCGTACATTCTATTATATTTGCTTGACGCGAAATGATAATATTACAGTGCGCGCTGCAACTCGTCCGCTGACTCTGCCTTGTTGCCGCGCGACGGACATTCTGTCGGGTACCCCAAGAGAAGGAATCCAGGTGAAACTGGCCATTTGTAAAGAAACGTGCATCCCTAGATGTGCATTCAGCCACTGATTTCACATCGGCAATCTAAATGTGTAAAACTATCCTTTTAGCGTGATTATGAAGCCCAAAAGGCGGTTTGGTTCTGGTTTACACACAACAAGGTCGCGAGACCGACTCACTGGCTTTCTGTTTCCTAATTTGTCTGGGGGTTGGGTCTCCTCAAGCGCGTGCACAATGCTCTGCTTTCGCAAAAGTACCAGAGTCGTCGCGAAAGTAATAGGCAATCATGAGCAAGTAGCGCCTACTATTTGTTATGCGTTCGTCATGAACTCCTTATGACGGTAGCTATAAGTATTGGGTTGGTGCATAATATCGTAGCGCTCGCATTCGGCAAAAACGTTCAAAGCAAAACCCAAAAGCAAAGCCAAGCATAAACTAATCAGTGATGTTCTTCTCGTCATTATTTACGACTTTGATCCATTTCGCAAGAAATTACCGGGTTTCAGAATTTAAAAAAGGGTACTGAGCCCGTTTTCAGAGTCCTCATCATTCTCAATATGTACGACGTAAATATGATTTGTGATTGAGGGTCGATCGGAGTAAGTTTCGATGATGACGATAGATCCCGAAAAACTCCCATTTTGGCAGCTTTTTTCTTTATATAGATTTTCGCCCACCCTGAGTTTCCAACTTCTAAGCACCATATCTGAGTTTACAATATAGAAGAAAATAACAAACAAGGTTTTGTAGAGCGGAAGAAGTACTTTCAAATGATATATGTGATTTCCTTGGTAGTACTTGTATTCACTGAGTTTGTAGCTCGAGAAAAAAAAACGCTACGTTATTATGCACCAACCCAATAAATGATTAATCGTGGATTAGCACGCACACAGTCAACCTGCTAGAAAATAGCGTAATTGGGAACTTGTCACGGAATTGTGTTACCCTCTCGCCCGTAAGCCACGACCGTTGTCCAGCTGTGATTTAGCGTCAGAGAGCACGTCTACAGAATTGCAGATTTGAATTGCAGGTCCGAGAGTTGGAAAATAGTTCTGAGCCGCCGTGTCTCATTACCAATGAGCTCTTCGATCTGTTGTCCTCCCCTTCTTACAGTTAGTTGGCCAGATTATGTAAGAGCACAACTACGTTTTTCGATTCCCGTTCTTATCGCGGACAATGGGTCTTGCATCAGCGGTTTGCGGGCGGATGGAAACTGCAATTTCCATGCACAACTCTCTTGAATACTTGATAATACACATTTACCTAATTAGAGCTTACATCAACGGGTGATTTCCTTAATCTGAACAACTTTTGCATGGAGATTTTCAATCCATCAGTAAGTTGAACCCCTAGTGGTTCTTCTAATGCTTTTAGAATGAGCCACGAGAGGAAAATTTGGGACTTGGTCGCTGATATTCGTTGAACGCGTTTGCAGATGCGATCTTACAGGAATGCTAATGCAACAACTTCCTCTAACTAATTGTGTGTCGATGAGATTGTGAATACAGTTCATTGAGGCCATTCTGAGCAGTTCACAAGGCGAAGAAAACGGAAAGTCGTATTACCACTCGACATTGGAGCATGCGGTTTTGTGTATGGCAAGAAGTCCTCCAGAAGACTATTTTGCGAAAGATCAACATGGCATCTGCATCTCCATATTTCTCGGTAGAGGCAAACTTCGGGCTCAGACCCACATAACAAGCCCTTACCGTGGCTAGAAGTGCTAGGTACGCAAGTGCAAAGGTAGCGCCACCTTTCTACATCGAAACGCGTCACTAGGACCCTAGGCGCCATGGACTTCTAACAGACTCCACCAAACTTAACATGGTCCGCCCACCGTTCGATATCTTGTCTGCGTCGTTGATCTGCTATGCTCTCTCTTCTCGGACTTCTCTACCGCTCTCCGCGCTCACATTATCTCTCATCTCCCTGCCCCTTTTGAACTTCTCCACAGCGTAGAGCAAAAGGCTCGTATTTCCTGTGTATTTCACGATTTTTTCCTTTTTTCTCCACTGGCGGTCCACCTCCATCCCTACTTTCACATTTGAGTGGAATTATCCCATCAATTTAATCCTGATTCTTGCCTTTAAGTTTACTTTTCTCTACTCAACTTCGGGTCAAGCATATGAGCCTCAGCCATACCTCCTATCAGTAAGTGGTTTTTCTACCTACATGTTACTCTGAAGTCTGCGACTCCAGACGCGTTACGGTGAGCTGAAGTTTTACCAGTTGGACCTTATCGCCACTTGTTGACTTGGAGTCAAGGGTACTTCACTACCGTCTCAGACTGGGTATGGACGAGATTTCATACACACTCGGCTGAGCGGAGCAAGCCGCGGCAACGTTCTCGGTTCCTCTGAGGAAGCATCGCACAATCCAATATTCTCTTTTTCTCAAACAAAAACGAAACCGTTTACTAGGGACTTGAGTCACTAGAAGTTCAAACACACTAATGCTAAAATGTGCCGATTTTTATTTAGTGTGATACCAGTCGAAGCTTGAAAACAGTGTGGGTACATACTCTACCCGTCCTAATTCTGCTTTCAGAGGCAATCAAGTCCGCTTTCTACTCTAGAATAGAGCACCAATGCGCGAAGATGGCTCAACTGTTCATGCATGAACGCCGTCCATTATCAGCCACCACTCACTGTGACCGCAAATTGACCTACGAGAATTTTCTAGGATTTTCTTGCCTATGAAGTAGCGTTCGCAAAGAGGCGAAAAGGTTGACGTGGGAATTCCGTGAAAAGCTGAAGTACAAACAAAGGTTCGACGCATGATTCTTCGAATTTGCTCCTCCCCATACTTACTAATTCTACCACTACATGACAATATTTTCTGTTCTTGATATCCTGATTGTTTTGATGTCGGCATATGATTGTTGTTGCAAATCACGTTCCAGATGAAACTTTCTCGCAACGCTAGAGACGACTGGGACCCTTCCCGTCTATGTTTTTCATTATTTTTGGTATGAGGGTGTGTGCCTGAGAACTCTTTCCTTGTTTTTTTTTCTCGGATATCGTTACAAATCTGTTTATTCTAATGTTGTTGTATCGAGTCCAATAACAATTTCATGTTTTGACTTTGAAGGCAGCGATTACGATAGACCTCGGAAGGGTTTAGAGGGGACTTGGGGGTCTCAATAGTACGCCAATGGCGAAAAAAGCAAAGAAATCCGTCAAAAAATAAGCAAAATAGTACCCCTTTGATTGCCCTTTCATTTTCGACCATGGATGAGCGACGGTAAAGAACGACGTTGTTCGGACGTGTTAACCCCGATAGCCGCCATCATGCCAACAAGCATAGTGTTTTGATTGATAAGGCAATTACATGGGCAAGTTGGAAGATACAGCCGATAAAAAGGGAAACGACCAAAATGAAACAACCGATCAAAATGAAAAACCAAGAACAACCAGCTTACCCAATCCACTGCTCTACTCAGTGGGGATAGCGCTTCGGGGCTTCGGAAGGCCCGTTCAGCAACCACAGCACCTTTCGCCGTGGAAGCGCCACACATCGCTTCCTTGGCAGCCAAGTAATTGCTCCGTGTGGCGCAGGTTCTCCCCCGATGCGAAAATTCCTTATCGTAATCGCTTCCTTTAAGCTATGCAATCATCGCTCGATACATCACTATAACTAGAAATCACCACTTAAAGGACGAATTCACGATTAGAATGAAGGTCGAAGAAGGAGTAATTCACCTAGTTGAGGGACCGCGGACCTCCTAAGGGTGCGGACTGAAGCGCAATTGGCACCGAAGGAGTTGACCTCGGCGACCTATTAAGGCTCAATCTTGGCGCGGTGGGCCAGTGCACGCCCACCGATCATCTGATCACTCGCCGCAGGTCTATACGTGGCGAGTGATTAGATAGGTGAGAGAGCGTAGTGTTGAAGAGGGCACAGCGATGATAGTCGCATCAATGCTCGAATCAACGGGCAAGGAAGGGGTACCATTTCTCGGGTTCTGGGCCGTTTCTCATGGTTTTCCTTCTTTAGTGTACCACTCACCATCGCTAAGTTAATTTGAAATGGGTTGCCTTTCAGCGTGAATTCGTCCTTTAATGAAAGCAATGCACAGTGGCTTTGAACGTATGTTGCACGCCACGCGTAGCAACCGTACGATCTGAGATAGGATGTTGGCATTGTGTACTCGCATGGCGATACGATGTAATTAAGATAAGAGATTTCCGCTGCTCCCCTAAGCGACGTCATAGTTTGCGGATCGCTGGATCCGAGCGTTGCGCCAGCGAATCGAACGTTGCATCGAAAGTTGAACTGTGCGCCAGCAACTCGGCATTGTTTGGAAGGGGCGGGAGCTAACGTTTAAGGGAAGTCCCGCCACTTTCAAACAGGGTTTCCTTCGAAGTGGACTTCCTTTAAACGTTGGGTCCCGCTACTTTCATTGTCGAGTCGCTGGTACATCGTTCGACTCGCTGGCGCAACGCTCGGATCCAGCGATTCGCAAACTATGATCGGGCCGCAATGAGGTGCACTTCAAAAACACTGAAAATTGGTCAATAATATCTGGCACGTTGCCATTCCACAACATTGCAACCAATTACACATCGATACTTGGTGTATTTGCTAAACCGGAAAAGAAATTCGGCGCCTTATTCGCCGTTAATAATGCCTCACTGCCATAGAAGCGTGACCTCTCGTTCTCACTGCAGGACCCTACGCCAGTTCAGTAGGTAACTTCCTTCTCGTCCCACCGTTAATCTGCCCTTTTCCTTTAGAGCTTGATGTTTCCAGCATTGTTATGGCGAGTTCGTGTCATATTTTGCGACCATGCAGTTCCTTAATGTTCAGGTTATTTGCCGCTAATGTACTTCTTTTTCCGCTAAAAAAAACATGGTTTTATCCAATGAAGGGGGCACATGGTGGTGTAGCTACAATTGTCTCCACTTCAAAAATTCCAATTTTTGCAGGGAAGAATTGCGTCGAGGTTGTGAAACACGTCGCTTCCTCTTACGCCCACCTCGAACTTTCTTCTGTTAACAATCGAGTTACTTTAGGTGATATAACCGTCGTACACATACACCCCCCTTACTAAATGTGACCCAAAAAAGTTTGATTCATTGAACAGGGAAGTGATTACACAGAGAGCCTTCAGAGTTCATTCGTGCAGCCACGCGCGTGCAGGCGAGGTAATTAGACGAGTAGATTAACGACGTATTACGGTACATTTCCGCTAACAGAGATCGTTAAGCCAGCCGGGTGCCGCAAGAACTTCATTGGTTTGCAGCCAACGCTGAGCTACTTACATTCCCACAGACTCATTAGTCATTTGCGTTTTTAATTAGTGTCGTTTTCCTTGTGGGACGCTTTGCTATTTACCATGTTCCTACCATGTCAACAATTGTATCTAATTGGATTAGTTGACAGAAAGCCAATACATCTAAATCATGGGCGAACGCTTGAAGTTTTTCAAAGGAAGTGGTCACGATAATTACTCATAAGGACGATAAGGAAGACTGGATAGGGGTCCTGCCCAATGTTAGAACACGTGAAGTTTCAGTGGCAGTGGCGCCTTATCAACGGAGTGATAAGGCGCCGAAATCCACTTCCGTTCAGCAAAAACCAAGACTTATCGATGTGGAAAGGGGTGCGATAAGAGCGTGCTAGATATGATACCGTTATCGTTATCGTCCCGTTTTCATTCTGGAGTGCACCTCTTATCAAGCAGCCGCACCTTCTTATCTCATCGTATCATATCTTCCATGGGCTTACACTCGTCCAACAAATTACTGCCTCACACCTTATCGATTGATAACGCGAGGGTAGCAAATCCAGCGTGGAAGCCAGCGTGATCGCTTCCTTTAACCTTGTGGAAGATACGATATGATACCCAATCCATTATGTCACTTTCCTTATCGTCTCTAGGAATTTCCGTGACCATTTCCTGAGCTAAACTTGCGGCTCATCGGCTTGTTGAGATTCAGTTAACACGTTGACCACAGGCCGACGCGCATGCGCGTCAGAACTATTTCATTCATTTTTATAGTGCTTGCGCTCCTTCTTCTCGAGTTTTTTTTGCATTCATTCTATAGATAATACATTAGCATAACTATAAACCACATGGCAGCCAGAGTGGTCAAATATCCCTTGATTTAGCAAAGATTTTCTGAACGCACAAAACTTTCATTTCAATTCTTTCCTAGTATTCCTTTCACTGTCGTAAACATTCACATGAAAGATTGTAGAAGCAGTTAATACAAAACTCTGTGAGTTTCAAGATATTTGTATTTGATGGAAGAACTTAGGTATAAATGCTTTTAACTTCATTCGCAGCAGAAAGTGATGTTTTTTGCTTCTTTCGTGGTCATTATGCGTTCTTCTGAACAAAAATCCACTGCCATTCATATAGTTAACCTTTATGCTTTCACTCTTGTCGAAATAATCCCATGAGATTACAGTTGTTGTGCATTTTAAACAAAAAATAAGCGGAAGTAAATTGAGGACGGCGCGCTCGCGAAATCGCTCTTGTCCCACGCGGTGCAAAATGCCAAATCACGTGATTTTCGTCAACGTGTTAACCTGATCATTGTTTTATTCCTCCCCCTCATACGACAAACCATAATATGTCAGACTACCTCATCGGCGAAGCGATTCTGAGAATGTGGGAGTCTTTAATTAAGATTCGGTCACACGCCTTACGCTTGCCTGGTACTATGCCCGTAACCATAAGGCGTGCTACCGTGCTCCTCCTCGGACACATCTCAACACGTTGGCGACAGCGCACGTTTTGCCTTCTTTCACCTCGTGGAACATGAGCAATTTGGCGGCTGCGATTCTGTGACGCGCAACCGCGGTCACGCTATCTCACGAGGTCGTTTTTCAAAACGGAACATACCGGTAACATATTTGGTTTACTGCCACTAGCACCTTGTGCTCGAAGACCGAAAGTGTGCTACGAAGGTGTTTATAGACCCGTTGGGGTGTTATCACAACCATGCTATTGCGAAGATTGGTAAGGGTTCCCCTGCGAGCTAACTAGACCTGCTAGCGGCCTGTTTATATAATTAGCTGCCTTATCACTCACATCATTTTGCGGGCAGACAGGCAAACCTACATCACCTGTATCACCTGTCGTCCCGTTGATCGTCGATTTGCTCGAGCGGGCGCCAGCAACGTCTCCATTCGTCCCTGTCGCGTGCTAGAGTGGTCCAGTGGATCCTCCTCGCTCGAGGGACACGAAGCCGTTCATTCCTTTCGTCGCCGTGTCGGCCCACCTTATGCTCATTCGCTGGCGAAACGCCAGTGGTCCCCTGATCTTCGTCGTCTGGCTTAGGCTCGCGAACTCCGGATTCCCTCTGCACTTGCTGTAATATGGCATCCTACTAGTTCTCACCCGTGAGGACGGCAGCGCCCAGCCAGTGAAAGGCCTTTTCTCCTTCCAAATCCAGTTTATCGTAACAATCGCTCCCATTGTGTTCATACCTTTGCCAACGAAGTGAGATCTCAATATTGGTACAGTAAACGTCGTTTTGTTCACAACCGAATGCGATAGAAGCACAAAGCTTTCTTCTTCTTCTTATTCTTCAGCGTTTGTCCCGCTTGTTGGCGGGGTCCGCTTTTCTGATGTGCTGTCGCCACTTTTCCCGATTAAATGCTTGGTCGGGGTGGATGTTAACCAACTTCAAGTCTGCGTGCAACGTATCGAGCCAGCGCTGTTTCGGGCGCCCCTTGGGCCGCTTTCCGTGCACGTCTATGTTGAGGCCGATCTTGCGAACACTGTCATCATTTCCGCGAAGAACGTGGCCATACCATCGAAGCCGAGCTTCGCGCATTTTATCAGCAATGGGAGCTACACCAAAGCGTTCTCGTATGACATCGTTCCGGACGCGATCTAATCGTGACACCAGCCGTCCAGCGCAGCATCTTCGTCTCCACCGAGGCGAGTTTCAGTGTCCCTGGTCGCTGGCCAGCACTCAGCGCCGTACAATGCCACTGGTCTTATGACTGTCCTATAGATCTTCGATTTTAGGCGTTCTGGGATTTTCTTGTCACAGAGAACTCCCGTCATAGAACGCCACTTGGACCAAGCCGCACTCACACGCGAGTTCACCTCAGTACTCATACTGCCATCAGACGCAATTGCTGATCCAAGGTACTTGAATGTCGTTGCACGTGTCAGCTCTATTCCATTTATTTTGATAGAACCGCACTCGCTCGTGTCGGTTGTCAGGTACTCAGTCTTCCTAACGTTCAACCTGAGTCCGAACATCGCTAGGCGATCGCACCAAGCTTGCGCTTGTTGTTCGAGTACGTTTTTGTCTTCGCAGGCGAGCATCACGTCATCAGCATAGAGAAGCGTCCATGGAGCCGGTTTCTGAAGATCTCGTGAGATGGCATCCATGACGACAAACAAAAGAAGTGGGGAAGCGCAGAGCCCTGATGTACCCCAACAGAGATGGGAAATTCCGTCGAAACGCCAGCTGACGTTTGCACTCGGCTCTTTGGGCTCGAGTACAGCATGCGAACCCACTCAATAAGCTCTTCGGGGACGCCATGTTGTCGTAAGGCGTACCATATTACTTCACGTGGAACGCGATCAAAAGCCTTCTCCAAGTCTAGAAAGGCAAAATGCACCGGCTTTTGTTTTTCACGGTGTTTTTCTAGCAGAAGACGAGCGGCGTGTATGGCATCAATGGTGCCGCAGCCAGTCACGAAGCCGCATTGGTTCACGGTAAGCTGGACTATGTCACGAATACGGCGATCTACAATTCGTTCGAATACCTTCATGCTGTGGGAGAGCAGACGAATTGGTCGGTAGCTCGTGCAATCTGCAGGACTCCCCTTTTTCTTCCAAATCGGGATCGTCGTACTCTGTTGCCAACTCTCCGGCACTTTCTTTTCTGCGACGACTTGGTTGAAGAAGTTCGTCAGCCACTCTGCTGGATTCCAGCACTGTGACTTCCACAGATCGGCCGCCAAGTCGTCGGGACCCGTTGCTTTACCTGTCTTCATCTTCTTCAAAGCCGCCTCTGTTTCGCTCACAGTTATCTTCGAGACAGGGCCGTGGACCGGAGGAGCAGAAGGTATTGGCGGGTGTGAGAATTCTACTGTCGAGATTTTCTCGAAGTAGTCGTGCCACCGCTTCACAGCCCTTCTTGCGGTCCATTACGAGTCGCCCGTTCTCGTCATTGATGCCAAAGAACTTCTCGATATCTTCGGTCTGGCGATGGCGAGCCTTGGCTAGTTTGTAAATATAGCGTTCGCCGTCGCGCGTCTCGAGCTTCTCGCTAACGCCATCGAGATGAACTGCTCTAGCAACAGCCACAGCTTTCTTTGCTGCCTTCTTCGCGCTCTGATAGTTGTTCCAGTTATCGCTTGACTTGTCACCGAGAAACACTTGGTAGAGCCTTTTCTTCTCCCGTACTTTTTCTCTGACAGTGTCGGTCCACAGCCATGTCTGCTTGTCGATTTTCCGCCGTCCAGGCTTCGTAATGCCAAGCTCGGAGCGAGCAACACGGACTATCGCTTCTGTGGCACGTTTCCATGTTTCGTCGACAGTCGTTACTGGCGGTAGCCGAATGCGACTGAACAGAGCGGATTCCTTTTCTTTCAATCGCCACCACTTGATCCTTGCAGGCCCACACCGTTCGGCTTTCTTGGTCCTTGGAGGGGCAATCTTTAATGTGCAAATCAGTGGTCGATGTTGCGTAGCGACTGTCTCGTACGGCACTGTCTTCGCGTCCGTCACTAGCCCTCGATCACGTTGCCTGACGAGGACGAAATCAATTTGAGTTCTGGTATTACCGCTGTAGAACGTGATGAGGTGTGAGTCACGTTTACGATAGTTTGTGTTCACGATGGTGAGATTGTGCGAGCTTGCATATTCAAGAATTCGCTCACCATCGGCGTTTCGTGACCCATAACCAAACCCACCATGACAACTATAACCATCTTTCGCAGATCCAACGTGTCCATTAAGGTCACCTGCGACAATGATAGCGTCCTCCGATGGTACCTCAGCGGTTTTCTCATCTAACAGGGCCCAGAACTCGTCCTTGGCTCGTTCGGAGCAGCCAGTCTGTGGAGCGTAAGCAGAAAAGATGTGGTATTGACGCTGCTCCATAGCAACAACGATCTTCATCAAGCGGTCATCGTAACGTTCGACATTCGCAATAGAATCGCGGAAACGTTCAGAGACAACCACACCGACGCCGCTGGTTGTCCTGGGACTGCCACAGAGAACGACTTTGAAGCCGCGGCCAATGTCCCTCGACTTGCAGCAGGACCACCTCGTTTCCTGCACGGCACAGAAATCAATTCTTCGGCGCTCCAGTGCTTCTACCAACTCGCACGAGCGCCCGTGTCAATGTGCCAACATTTCAATGTTGCAACGCGAGTCTTCCATACGTTGCGGGACTTTTGGACTAGCCTAGTTGCCCCCCGATGCCGTCCTTGCACCGGAGACCCTCGCATACTTTTCACACTCGCCGGGCTTTGCGAGTGCGCGTCGGCTCCCGCGGACGCCGTAGCATTATCTCGAGATTCACATAGCGACATGACATTTGTGATGTGACGTGGGTGTTCGTAGGCCGGCCTGTCACGGGGGCCTGTCGCCTGCATTCGAATGTCCGTGTTCAGCTCAGCTCACAAAAGTGAGCAGTTTCCAGTGGCACCACTTGGAGGAACGGACACCACCACCATTCGAGCACAAAGCTATTCTCATATAACGGTGAGTTCGACAGTGGTATCTTGGAGCCTAAGAATAGCCTTGTATCATACATAGATCGATGTAGAGGAACAAAAACCCGTCGTGCTCACTTTAATCTTCGTATAATTTGAAATATGAATTGGCCTTAGAGAGGGACATTCGTTTACTTGTTTATTATTTATTTATTTATTTTGGATGCACGCGTAGGTGCGCTATACCGAATACAACACAGTACAGCTTATACAGAATTAAAAAGTTCGATGGACCTTAACGCGAATGGAAAAAAAACTACAAATGAACAGAGAAAAAAACAAAGTTTTGTTCCATTGTCCAAGTTGCTTTTAGATTGTATTCAAAATCACCTTTGTAGGAATCTGGGTAGGCGGATGGCGCTAGGGATAACGCCACTCCTTGACGACTATGGCATATATGTACAGAATCCGAAACTGAATTTTCGGATGTTAGGTAT
>MU897740.1:0-12456 GCA_036418205.1 Ostertagia ostertagi | reverse complement strand
AAATGAATTGCAAGGAGGAGAATATTTCGGGCTACAGCAATTCTTTCAAAATGTTACTTCGGCGGCAACCATTTAGCAGCTACAATTTCATTTTTAATTCCCCTTTTCCACATGTGGAAACGACCTTTGCAGTAGTTTGGTGGCGCAAAACTTTTCTTCTACTCTGTTCCAGTGAAGCTCAATTGTACACTGTGACAGCTTTTTGAAGGAAACCTCTTCTTCGATTTGTGCGCACTGAACTAGACTAAACAACGACAGACGTTGCACCCTTCCATTATTCGTTGTTTTACTACTACAATTATCCATATTTGATTACATTGTGTCGTTTCAGGACGAATTGTGCGACCTTTATCGGGAAAAATGTGAAACGAAACTGAAAAAGTTGAACTGTAAAGGGCGGGCAAAAGAATGTCTCGAATTCGCGAACAATGGCTTGAGAGTTACATGGAATTTCTGTGAGTCAAATTCATTATTCGAAACGTCTTCAGCTTGTATGTAAAGTTATAGGAGAAAGAATGAGGGCGGAAGTGGTGTAGTGACAAGTGGCGCGCTTACCACGCGAGCGGTCCGGGGATCAAATCCTGGGTCGTGAGTCGCCCGGGCCAACCAAGCCTTCCATCCCTCCGGGGTCGGTTAATTGGTACCAGACTTGTCTGGGAGGATAAAAACACTGACTTGAACATCGGCTGGCCCCGCAAGTCATTGTATAGGCCACATCGCATTCAAACGCCACTACGAATGTACAAATGGAAGTAGAATGCGTGCCGCATCCCAAAAGGGATTGATCAACGGCAAATGCTTTTCTTTATCCTCCAAGGAAGAATGGGAGCGTATTAGAAATGGTTATCGCTGCATGCCGTTAGCCCGAAAATCAAAGTTCAATTAGGAAAGATTTTGGTCATCCCGAGTGCTTAGGGTCGTCTGGGAGAAAACGAAACCCAGACTCTTTCATGAGTAGCTCCCGCGGATAAATGTAAACGTCAAATACGCACTCCAATAGTCGCGATTTTTAATAGGACACAATGCGTGGTGCTTCGAAAAAGTTCTTGTTCGACCCGTCCCAAAACTCTCCATCTTTTCAGTTGAGAAGCACAAAAAGGGTGAAATAATCCAGTAAAAATAGCTACCATATTTTCAACAGAAAGATTCATACAGCGGATTCCACCCAGGCTAGTAGAGCTTTCCATCTCAAGATCAGTGCTCACCTCATCGGTAGAGGAAACAACGCTGAGTCTCAGCAAATGCACAGAGTGCTGGCTTAAAGACACCTCCACCACCCCCTCCCCTCCCGAACCAAATTGGTTTGCTTATTTAGCAGGAAAATGAAAGCATTGCTGCGAATTGGCCTGGAAGTAAAGGAAATGGAATGGAATAAGTAGAAAACGAAGAAGTTAAGGACACTCTCAAGAGCAGGGAGAACGGGGTAAATGGGACTTTCGTGAACAGCTCTATCCTAACCACCGAAAGGATTTGTCATCTGGTCTCATGCAGGGTTGTGCCTTCAGGATCAGTCATGACATATCTAGTTGAAGATCAAGAGATCGAGGTTAACGTCTCGCAGAGGCAAGACATTTTACCTATAATTCAGCACCTTTGAGATACCTGATACCAAGAGGTGAAGTGATGTGCCTGCGTATCCGAGAAATCAGCGCTAACTACAAGTTTCTTTAGAGGTTCTCGCTTGCTGGAACTGCTGGCGCTCATAAAGCGCAACTTCTCTGAAACAAGCGCAACCGATTCGCTTGCGGGAACTGCCATCAATTATTATCATTTTTCTTTGGCAAATCAGGGAAATTCCGCTGGTTCATCAAAGCGCACTGGTAACCGGTAAACATCGGCGCTTGTACAAAGCAAAAGTAAAAGCAGAACAAAAACTTGTCACACCATCGTCGTCCTTCACGCTCACTCAATAATTTGCCTTTTCAAACACCACTATTTTTGCACTCGTTTCACTTACCTGTGAAACAGCTTTTCTCTCCGTCGACGCGACCTTTGAGAGAATTCAAGTCGCTTCCAATGGGGTTCTAGCGAAGGGGACTGGCTACAGTGTAATAAATATGAATTGAATTTGTAACGACTTTTGCAGTTTTAAATGTTTTGGCGACATATATTGAAAGCTTTTGCAATTTTTTCTAGGAAAAGCCTGAGATTTTTGGAAAAAAAATTGAGGATTTGCCGGGGATTTCAATTAAGCTTGTTTTCTTTTGTTTATATTTGTTATATAATATTTAAATTTCAACATAGGTCAGAAAATTCTCGAAGCCTCCACCACCTACCACCTATGAATCTGTAAGCATCCAGTGAGATATGAGTTTCAGCAAAACAAACACTGTCTTGATTTCGGAAAAGTTCCCCAAAAATTTCGGCCATTGTTCCTGCCAAGTTCGTTAGCACCGGAACATCCATTTAAAAAAAGAACAGAAAACAGGGGAGTTTTTGAGTATTGATGAACACAACTTGAATGAGCCAGGCCCTTTACCATCATTTAGTACCGTTATGCTGTTTGAATGCGTATCTAGCGCACGGTGGGAATAGAAGCTCTATTTAGAAGCCTAATTAGTGCTACGTAACTGCCATTAGTTAAAAAAATGAATTCGTTCAACAGTTAGACGAGGGTCATTTGAAATTGTACTGAAGATCGTCGCGACACTCATTGATCGAAGGTGCTGATAACGCTTTGCCATGGACCAGCTGACTGTAATAACTTCATTAGAAAAGTGCATGGAAGTGACCTAATCAATTGATCAGGCACTGAAAGCAAGCCAGTGCTTAGAGCAGCCTTCCAAATGCTCGGGTAGCAGGCGCGTCGACAACTGACCCTCAGGCAGCCACTGGACGAGGTAAGCAACCAGCGTTGTTGGCGTTTTCCGGTAGGCGACGTATGCTGAGTTGGGTGGAGAGGCATGACCTCGACGGTTTACTTCAACTCGGTTGGTACGATAGGAGAGTACTGACGCAAGTGGTGCAGCTGGTCCAGCAGCTCCGCCAGAAGGTCTGGTTTGCTCACCCCAGGACTAAGCCTTGGAGAGGGGACGGACCCGTCCTCTCTTTAAGGCTTAGTTCTGAGGTAAGCACCAAATTTTGTCGGTTCCAAGGACCGAGTTGAGTTCACGTAGGAAGATACATCCCTCGCAAATTCAGCGCCCGGTCAGCCGAAGCGCCAAAAGGGGCGGGTGGTTGCTTAATAGCGTTCCCTCTGGACCTTGTATGTGGGGGAAGCAGGGTGAAACATCCAGTATCGGGGGGTGAGCCATCCAGTTTTCTTCTAATAGCTAAAGATAAGGAGTAGAGCAATCGACTATTTTAAAGGAGGGATTGCTGATAAATATTGGTGTAATGAGTGAGAAATTGAACGTGGTTATTAGTTCGGCTGCCAATGGACCCAAGGGAACGGTCCTGGACCAGGAGAAAGGACACCTCCGCAAAGGGCTAAGGGTGCAGGAGCTCCAGGGTGGATCACCTGTGCAGAAAAGTGGATGGGATGTGGGCAGGTAGTGTGGAATGTAGGACATCCACCGGTCCTTATCAAAAGTACGCTCGAAATGAGTCGTTCACTTATTATCTTATCCGTAGTGTTCGATAGCCCAAAGAACTGCTCTCTAGTACTACGGATAAGATAGCAATGGAGTGCCCCCCCCCCCGAACTGGAGTTTCACCGTGAAGAATTTTCCGCCAGTTTTCGGTTTCATACAAAAGCCCGTCGAATTGATTCCACTTTAATAATTTTTTAACTATTTCAGGCATGTTCATGAACAACGACAACAAGACGGTCTGTCGCGAACGTGCCATCATCGACTACGAAATCATCAAGAAAACCGTCCATGAATCGTATATTTGAAATTTGATTTTTGATAGTGAATGGAGGAATAGTTGTGTGATATCGTCAATGTCTTAATTTTGTCATAATTACAATTAGAACAAGCATTGATGCCTACTACTGTTTGAAAGGACAGTGATAGCTAGAGTGGGGTAGCTCATGCTTTTCAGCTTTTCTCGCCTGTAGAAGGATGATAGCAAGGCATGGCTTTCCATGAAGAGGATTACACTACTTGAACCTTCCTCCATGTTCTCTGTCGTGAAAGGTTAGAAGAAAATCGGTGAGCAGGTGAGAATCAGGGAAAAGAAGTGGGGTGATGAGTAAAAGCAGACTGGACGTGGCGGTACCGAAGGAGGCCCGTCTGCGCGGCAAGAAGGCTAAGAATTAAACGACGAGTCACGCGCGTATTGTAGTGGGTGATTAGTCGCGTCTAAGCGGTGTCCCCAAAGGGGCACCGGTGCGGCGAACGAGGTAAGCAAACCAGCCCTTTTGGCGTTTCGGCTGGGACCGTATGCTGAATGTTGGGGAGGGGATGGGGTCCCCAACGGTCGACGGTTTACTTCAACTCGGTTGGTACGATAGGAGAGTACTGACGCAAGTGGTGCAGCTGGTCCAGCAGCTCCGCCAGAAGGGCTGGTTTGCTCACCCCAGGACTAAGCCTTGGAGAGGGGACGGACCCGTTCCTCTCTTAAAGGCTTAGTTCTGAGGTATTCACCTAGTTGTGGTGGTTCTAAGGACCGAGTTGAAGTGGTCCGTCCACCGTCGGGGACTCCATCCCCTCCCCAACATTCAGCATACGGTCCCAGCGAGACGCAACGGGGACTGGTATGTTACGTCGAAGCAGGAGATAGCAGGTTGCTGGAAAGAGACGAATGCGCATGCGCGTCTGTGCGATATGAGAAACGATAGTTATGGTACATCTCTTTACATTTGAGCCACTTAACTGCGGATACAGTATGGCGCTGCGGATCGTTCCTTTGCTGCAGTCTGCCTTTCTTCTGCGCCGGCCGGTGGGCCTCGGTGAGGGACAGCATCGCGGTCAACTAAATGATGCGATTGTGGACCCCATGCGGGTGCCGCAGGGTGAAAATCGTGTCGAGTACGTGGTCGCAGAGGTACGACCCCCCCCCCCGAAATCGAGATCCTGGCACGACCCCCTCTAACAGAGCAAATTAATTCAATTAAAATAAATCCTGCAAAACAAAAATCAAAAAAAAAATCAAAACAATCAAAAAAAATTCTGCAAAATAATGCTAAGGACGCTTCATCTTGTCATCTATGCACGTCTTCCATCGCTGCATACTTTTGTGTACATACTGAAATATCGACTCGAGGAAAGAGGCATTAACTTTGTGTGACCTCAAGGCGAGGTTCGTTCAGAAACGCACAGAAATCCTGAAGACACGGGGTTGCGATTCAATCTTGATTCTTGCTTGAGTATATCAAAACAGCCGAGTGTATCAAAGGCCGATTCAACGGCAGCTGCGGCGCGATTGTCACTGGGTCAGATTTGCCGAAATTTCAAAAAAAAACGTCCGAATCTACACCCTCGATGAAAAGGTTGCATTCCTCCATTTCACAACCTTTGAAGCAGCTTGAGGTAGAGTTAGATAGAGCTGGATTTCGCGTTTCCAACAAGCATCGAAATTGCTCTGGAAGCCTTCCTTGCAGAAAGATAGGGTCTGTCAAATTTCGTCGAGTAAATGTCGAGGAGGCCGAAATTTTCACGCGAGTTTTTGCCACTTCAAGAGCAATATATCTCTTATATTGTAAGATCCTGAAAAAGGGAAGATAGTTTTGGAAAGCGGAAGGTTTGCGCTTCCTGATGGTCTGTTTAGTTTTCTTCTACAGCTTTTGGTTGAAGAGATAATTGCGTCGAGGATCTATCGAGGTCGGATCCGGCCACCTGGAAATCCGCTCCCTCATTCACCATTGCAAGTGTGACTCGTTGGCAACACTCGGAATGTGTCTAGAACAATATCTTTGAACGCAAACAATAAGAATAGGAGCAATCGTCATCATCGATTTGGTATTGGTATAAGCCATGCATCCTCTCCACTCACACAGTTGCAGAATCGATTGAAAGGTGTTATATGATGGGGACCTTCGAACGAAACTGTATTGTAGTAGACATAGTGTGTTGTGCTATTCCTGTAACCTAAAAAACAACTTCATTTGCCCAGCGCTTTTTCTTCACGGTTGTCGTTTTTCCGACAGGGTCCCTAACAACAGCGTCATTCTCAGCGAGGTATTAAGGGAGAAGGAGCGAGTGATAGGCGGAGGAGGTGCCTTTGCAGCGCGTGCGCACATGTGGCACTTCTTTGCGGGAATGCGAAGTTATATTCTTTGGTACTGCCTTCAAATACGCCCTTCTCATGAAGGTGGAGGAATGGAGCGACTGAACCTGCAAAGAAAATTTAATATCATGTTTTTTTTTCGGATGTTTTCATTTTCTGCTGCGCTATACCCTATTACCTATCTGCACCATGATACCACTTCTGTTACTGACCCCCAAGAGTACGACCCCCCATGGACCAGCCCAACAGGTACGACCCCCCTGTCGAGGATTTCCTCGACCGATATTCACCCTGCGTAGACACTGCGTATTTACCACAGTCGTTTGAACGCCTCTGCGCGCTTTCGCGAGGTCCTCTTTTTCCAAAGCTTAGTCTCGGGTATTCACTATTTTACTAACGCCTGGCTTACCATTCGATGAAGAGGACCAGAGGAAAAATTCAGAAGTCCGTAACCGCCCTAAATTCGCACAGCGCGCATGAACTCGTTCCACCTTCGGCCTTATTGGCGCGGAAGTACTTCCTGAGTTCACTAGACATGGAGCCAAAGTAATATAATGCAGGATGGGACAGTCCGTGGGATTTTTCCTAACGAGGGACTTCTGTCATGGGAGGCGAATCGGTATTTGAGGGAGTTCAGGAAAAATCTGGTTAGTAAGGAGAACCTTTAGCCCTGGGGGAAGAAGAGTATACCGAGGATGAGATTTGTTATGCTAGGGCCGGTATATACAGTCTCCTGATCGTGTGCGGTCATGGTAGAGTTAGGCTCAAGAGTGCAGTGGGTTGGAGGAACGAGGTGGGACATAGGAGAACCCGGCGCCGTGTAGTTAGGAGGAAAGTTAGAGATAGGGATACCCCCGTGATCTCACCTAGATTGGAGATAGTTTTGTGGAAGAAGAGAGGGTGGGAATCGGAATGTATGGCGAACTTGAAATGAGGAGAAGGTGTGGCCGGTTGTGTAAAGACCTGTGGTTAAGTAGCATCGATGCAGGGGGTCTAGTGTCCGTGATTGTGATGAGTAAGGCTATTCGCAGGAGGAAATCGGAACTGTCGGACAAAGAGAGCTAGCGGCTGGCCCAATATTTTTTTTATTTTTTTATGTGTTCGTGGCTGTTGGAGTTCAGTGTCCAAGGGATAGCCTGTTTATCAGAGACACTGCCCAGTAAGAGGGGAGTCCATTTGTTGTCAGATGTGGTCGCTCAGATATAAGTATTGGGGGTTTTGGTGGTAGACGAGAGTCCGGAGGAAGGCTGTCTACAGCGGTGGTATTGATGAGATGCCAAGTTCGATGAGGGGGGTTGATGCCACACAGTTGGTACTCTGGTTTTAGGGAGCGCTAGCTCAGGAGCCTATGAGAAGTTATGCGGCTAGATTTCAAACATTTGATAATTCTTCTGCTGGTGAATGAGGGAATACTTTGACATAATTCGGGTTCGAGTGACGTTGATTTCCTAGAAGATTGCAACAAATTGAGGTAACAAATAGGTTGTGGAATTAGCGTACTCCAGAGCCGCTTAAAACCACAATGCATTTTGATACGAACCTCGAAATAAATTTATTTTGCTTTGATCGTCATCTTTATCAGACCTGTTCAGACTGGGAGGTAACCTCCGTTGATCTACCGTCGATGCCAGCCGCGAAAAAAAAAACGCGCGCCGCCGAAATCGAGGGACCGGCAAAAAGTGAGAGACTGTGGACATTGCGGAGAAGGCAGACGGCCAAACGAGGGGTCGGCGGCAACATCGACCGTAGATCGAAATGACTGCCATGGGCGCATCTGAACATTGAAGAGACCAAAGGAGCGGTGCTATACAAGTGGGGTGGGCACACCCAGCTTTTCACGCATGTCAAGTGACTGCCCTCACCCCCCACCCCCTAGATTGGCTACACTCCCCCTGGCTCACGAACTCCCCAATTCTCGTGACAGTATAGTAGCGAGCAGCAGTCCCACTGACATACATTTCTGTTTCAAAAATGCGGCGTGCCCACCCTACTTGTATAGCACCAAAAATTCGTATTGAAGTATATTTTACGAAGTTATAGTAGCTCATAGATTCCGCGACAGGTCTATCAAATTGGAGCCATCTTCAAATTACTGCACTCTGTGAACGCGGAAAGCAGGCCTTTTGTATCAGAACTTTAATTTACAGAGAGATTGCGATCGCAACTCAATAGTTTGGTGTGTTATTTTGTTCAAAAATTGGACAGAGCTACGAATGCGAACTCACAGTGGACGATCCTAACTGGAGCAGTACATTCAAACTTCACAGGTGAAAGACTTGTGCTGAGTTTATTAACGCTATTGAATACAAATAACTGAATATATATATCAACTATGATTGTATACATAATTATAATATTTACTGATGTAATATAAAGCAGTACGTTTGGTGGGTTGTATCTGCCCAGGCATGCTATGGCTCCGATGGAGCTGATTGTAAGAGAATAGTTGGAAGTCCCGAAGGGGCTGGGAAGTTGCCCTGAGCGGCGTCGGCAGTGTGAGCAGGCTTGGCTCGAAGTGGGTACGGGATAGCTGGGCGAGAGCCGACCTGAGTGAGGCGGCGGCTCGATCAACAATCCTTAGAATTAACGTGACTACTTGAACTCTCCCCTATGTTCTCTGCCGAGAAAGGCCAGAGCACAGACGATTAGAGAACGGTGCCTGGCTCGGCTTCAAATCCCAACCAAGAAGGTGAGAGCTCTAGGACTAAGCCTTGAAGGGAGGAGGGACTCCGTAGTGGATGAGCCAATTATATTGTGGCAAAGTTTGAATATATGTTCGATCTCAGTAATCATAGCCGCTGGTTTAAGCGAGAGAGCGCAGGCGAGAGCGTCAAATCGAGGCGGTTTAAAGGCTGAGTTCAAGTTGTCCGCTAGACCAAAATCTCTGCGGAGAATAACGATCTTCAAGCAAAAGGCTCGAATCAGGTTGATAAACTGTAGTATTGATGGGGTTCTGCAGTAAAAGTGGATCATCGGGTGACATGCTATCGGCCGATATCGATTGAAAATATCGGCCTTGTGCCGAGGGCTCGAATTGAGTTGGGAATCGTAGTATTGATTGGCTGCTGCAGTAAAAGTTGAGATCGGAACTTTGCGCTATCACAAGCCGTTCCTCTAAAACTGCGAGTTAATCAGCA
The DNA here is from genome assembly GCA_036418205.1 of Ostertagia ostertagi. Taxonomy (NCBI): domain Eukaryota; kingdom Metazoa; phylum Nematoda; class Chromadorea; order Rhabditida; family Trichostrongylidae; genus Ostertagia; species Ostertagia ostertagi. Next base: position 3,205 of record MU897740.1, on the reverse strand, counting down.
GGGTTATTGCTTGGACTTTGAAGAGGAAATTTCAAAGCGTGAAAATATACTGCTTGAATGCAAAGTGCTGCATTAATACGAACTATTCATTAGGGCTATACTCCTAGTTATTGCAAATTTGAACTCCTTCGACAATTCTGTTTTCTCTTAACGGCTGTTTACTGTCCCTTGCATGCTTGAATGGCCACCAAGGCAGTTCCGTATCTTTTCCTTCACAGAATAGCATCCACAAACTGCTGAAACGGCAGCGCGCAGGAAAATAATTCAAGCCGCAGATTAACATTTTTTCGTGGAACGCTCCAGGGATGGCTCGAACCCGCACCTCGCCCTAACTGAGCTTCTAACGGTATATTTACCATAGCTTACCAGCACTCACAAGTATAACGTCTCAAGCCGGCGGTACCCTGCGGAACTTCTCCTTGGTCACACTTGCGGCATTTACCGCAGAATTTCCTGCACCCTGACAAATTCGCATCCGTTCACCTCTGCATGCTGATTAGAGAACCCTAGAGCTTGCCCTTCCCTAATCGTCTTTTACTTTTTTTGCTCCTGAAAGCTACGGTTCATTTGTGATGAAAAGTAGCTTAGCATGTGAAAACCGTAACGCCGCAACGCAACCTCGCGCGGCAACAGCAGCCCGTCACTTTGATCTATTCCAGGAAATATGAACTGAACACAAGAACTCTCAAAGAACGAGTTATCAAACTTTATTACATTACAAACCTTCAAAAACACGTAGTTCATTGAGGGATAAAGATGAAAAGAAAAAGAAACCAAGCAAGAGACGTCACTACGTGTTATCAAAGCAAGAGGGACTGCTACGGATAAACAGCCAACACCAACTCACGCACATACATGCACTATTTACTAAAAGTTATCTCTGACTGATCATTCGGTTATAGTTATTATTTCTAGTGTGCACTTCGGTATTTATAAAGAATTAAGGAATGAAATGACACTTTACAACAACTTAGCATAGTAATCAAACTATCGTAATCATGAATACTATTAGAAATTTGTTATGCAAAGGCGAATTGTGTCAATATTCATACAACTATCTGACAAAATCATCACTACAAAAACATAGAAGCATAGCAAGACACAATACATTAATCACGTTACGAGTATTCATATTTTCCAAATTTTACCCAGAACTGGTATCGGCCTCAGCACTTCTTGCTACTGCAGTAAAGTAATTATAATAAATCCAATTGAATCAAATTATCATCACCACGGTTCTAAGGATTCTAAAAGGAAACTATCCATCTACCTATCCATCCAGAATGCTATTTAACGCTAACAGAGTGCTTGAACCTAAACCTGGCTCTTCAAAACTTCTGGGCTACGTAGGGTTTTTGTCGATCGAGTGTGAAAGGTCCTCCGACATAACCAACATCGGACACCAAATGCACATCGACATGCACGCAAAACTCACTAGAGCCGTGCTCATGGCACTTGCTGCTTCATGCCACAGCCAGCTTCGAAGCGAAAAGAGGGACAACGCCTAGCGCTACTGCTTCCGCGCTCAAATAATCAGTGAACTGGCTGTAAGATTGAAAGCTTGAAATTGAAAAAAGAAGATTGCCCACATCATGAAGCCCGTAGATCAAAGAAAAATTCACCGTTCATGCTTGACAAATTCAATGGCAAATTATGACGAACACTGATAAACCGCCGTCACGAAAAAATTTTTTCGACGTGATGCTTCCTTACTGTCGTGAACTTTTTGAGAAGCCAATTAGTGAAACTGCATCCCCTCGAGTGTTCGACCTAGGAACCTATGATACATCTATTCCCACAGCCCACTTCTTAGCGAATCCTCTAACGCATCTATAGCAACGTTCTCGACCGTTGGCCGACTCCCGAGCAAGAACAACGGTCTCACTTCTTTGTGCTGAGTGGTTGAATCATAATTTTAGTGTTATTAACTCTTACTATCTCTTAAGAAGGGAAATAAGCCGAGAACCCCACTCACAATTTCAGAACAAAGAAAATTAGAAAATGATGAGAGAATATCGTAAGCAGTAAACCTTCTAACCATATGAACAAATTTGGCAAGCGTAAAAATGTCATCAGAAGCATACAAAATAAATCTGCACATGTTGTATAAATTAGAAAAGCACTCGAAATTTGAAACATTACTTGTAACATCAACCGTGTAGCGCACCCGCTCACTCTAATTTCTGTTTGCCACGTGATGGCGATGCCGACTTCACAACGAAGATCTGCACAAAAAGCATCGCCTGCCGAGCAACCTGAGGATCCATTTTTGATGTGTCCATTGTACAATGTAGTGATGCAAACTCTGAAATGAACTGAATTAATCAAAATTTGTCACGATGTCAGCCACAGAATGAAATAAGAATGAACATGGCGCATTACCTATACAATTCCTTGGAATAATGGTTCTTCTCGAATTCTCTGCCAAGAGCTATGCCAAAGCTTAAAAGAGTATCACTTGAATTACTTAAAAGGCCTGTTCTAAACCCACCCACAGATAAACAGATTTAAGTATGACTAAGCGCGTGTATGCAATACAGAAAATTACAAACTACATTCCGAATTGAGACCCAGAAAAACACTATATTCCTATACGGTTACATGACTGCTTGAACTTCGCAGGTTCTTTGTTGCGAAAGGATAGAAAGGCTAGAGCGCAGACGGGTTCAGGACGGCTGCGATGTCATCTTCAAACATTTTCAGCAAAATTCTCGAATCAGGAGGAATGCAAGGGATCAGAGGATAGGGTAGACCAGACATGTGAAGTAAGGCAAAAGCTGGAGTGTGCAAGAACGCAGTGGTCACGAGATCCACAAGAAATTGACAGCCATTTTGATCGACCTGATACAACTCTTGGAGAGTGACACATTGTAATAAAAAGGTGAAAACAGTCAAGATTCGGGACCATGTGCCCCATAATCATGATGAAGGTGCTCGCTGAGCTTTTGTTGAAATGAGGATCTGAACGACCACTCACCTACACCTTTCAGTTGTGAACTTTTACACGGTATTCGCCATGCGTACAAGTATCCGTTATTTACTTCTCGAAAAACTGGCACTGTCGAGTAGACTTTTGAAATCAGCTGATCAGCAGTAACGCACAATCTGCAAAGAACGACCTTTCACTCGATTCGTGATTTTGCGAGCTTAATGAATTGATGAATGTATATGTGAACTCGGGAACCACCACTTTTTGCGTGTAGGC
>MU897726.1:0-12741 GCA_036418205.1 Ostertagia ostertagi | reverse complement strand
GCGACCAAGTGCGGGCACATCCTCGGGGGGGGGGGTGTATATACGCGCGCTGAAACGGCAAATTTTCTCCCGCGCCACTCCCACTCACATCACATGCAACTTCTTACAACCGAAGCAAGTACGACCCCCCCCTCTACAAACTCATCAAAATACGACCCCCCCGTTGCTACTTGTAGCAACATAGGGTTTTGAACCTGCACATACTTCCACCCAGGCTTCAAATACGTACTTCATTTCTGTGTATTTGTTAATCCATAATAGTTGAGAGAGGGTGCGGAAGTTGGATTTCGGTCATCACTTTTTGCGGATGAGCCTCGCATTCGACTGCTGCTGCTCACGACCATTCAGAGTCGTACAGCATTTCAATGGCATAGGTGATCCACGGATTGAAAGCCGACATCGGCCTAACGATGTATTCATCTTTCCAGAATCTTTCCAGAACAGCCGACTACAAACAAGATTGTTATTAGGTGAACTCCAGTTTGGGGGGGGAAGGGGAGGGAGCACTTCTTGGTATCTCGTCCAGTCCCAGCGAGAACTCCTTTGGGCTCTCTAAGGCTGGAGATAAGATAATAAGTGAACGACTCATTTGAGCGTACTTTTGATAAGGACCGGTGGATGTCCTCCACACTACCTGCCCACATCCCATCCACTTTTCTGCACAGGTGATCCACCCTGGAGCTCCTCCACCCTTAGGCCAAAGCAAAGCTCTCTCTTCCAATGATTCAGGGTCGCTTTCGCCGAGTACCCGACAGGAGACCCGTCGCGCTGCAGCAACGCAGACGTTACGGGACCGAATCGCCGAAGCACCTTAGGAGTGCTCCTGCAGTGCATCAAAACTTATCAGAAGTATACTTTAAATGATCGATTACGTGTCAGGAGCGCCCTCATTCTTAATTATTGAAGATTACATTGGAGTGCCCCCCTTCTTACTAAATTTTCACCCGTTTTCACAAATTTGGTAAGCTAATAGTTACTCATTTTTCGTTTCTTGTTTCTTTCAGTGCTGATTGCTTGCAGAACCACGAACAGATTTTTTTCTGGTTGAAAACAACGCTCAATCAGTAGCCACTATTCATTGCTGTAACGACAACCGACAGGAGGGCTGGGGTGACTCTCATCAGTTCCATCTCCATCCATCACGGATCTCATCAACTACCATTGCACAGTGTGCCGGCTAGTCGAGTCCCAACCTGACGCCGGAAGCGTTCGTTTTCTCGCTTTCCTCCTAAATTAGGCACTAGATTTTACAAATCAGTGAAAATTCCTTTGCTTTGTGTACTGTTTCCTTTATAATACAACGTCGCTTTATGAAACATTTACTATTGCTCCCAATATCAATACAATTTTTCCATTATATTATGCGAGTTATGCAGCACCGTTACTTGAGTTTTCGGCTTGTGAAGGAGAAAAAACTATTAGAAATTTTGGTAAATGTAATGTCAAGCAACAAGGGTTCCAATTATGTGGTAATTCGAGAAACAAATTCATAATGGCGCGAGTGCGTCAAGAGATCCACGAGGTAGCGCAGAAACTATAACTTCACCGCAAGCGACACGTTCAGCTAGTTGACCCATGGAGCTCTGTATCATGTTACTGTTAGGTAATATTGCGCAAATCCAGTAGATTTTACCTCAGGTTCTAGTGCAAAAAACCACAATGAGATCGATTGTTTTCTTTTGCTCGGAATCTCAGAGAGATCATCTTCATCCTCAAAAATTTATTGAAACGAAATCAAAGAAAGAAGGAAAGGGAGGAAAGGGTTTTAGGGCATCTTTCATCACTTTCCTGCTTTCAAACGGGCGCGAATGTTAATTTTACTGACTACGGTACTTTAAGCCCTATGCCTATGTAGTTGATCTTCTATTTATTTGCTAGTTGTAGCTCTTGTGGCATTATTGGAGAAGATCTATGCTGGGGCGGGCTCGTCATCAAATAGTGGTCTAAGGCTATGCGGATGTTGACAAGATTCGTATTTTTTTTTGGAATAAATGGTCATGCGGTCATGCGCTAAAAAGCGCGTCACTCTTTTCCTCGAAATTGTTATGGAATTTCCATAAGCAGCAGTAAACGAAGTCTGTTTCGTAGACAGATCGTCACTTCTTACGATTTCACTTCGTACCATTCCTACCGTTAGCACTTCTATCAAAATTCACAGAATTTAGAATTTTTCGGTGTTTTGTGCCAAGCACAAATTCCACACAGACCAAATATTTAGGGTGCGTGACTATTCAATCGTGGCAGTGGCTAGGTCGCCGCGCCAGCCGCCGCAGCCCGCGATGACGCGGCGAATTCGCAAAGAACTCAGCATCCAAACATTGGGGAATGTAAGATTAGATGAAGTTTTCAGTCATAAAACATGGATGGAATAGGAATCACCTAACCCTTGAAAATGCAGTTTCTTCGCGCCTTGCTATTATTTACAAACTTATCCGTATAATCTTGTCGCGCCTTCTCACCGGCCTCTCTGTTGTCTCGGTGAGAGTGATGTCTTTCTAGCGAAGTCTGGAAATTAAATTCAACAAGATAACGCATGGGGACATTGGTGGCGACCTTTTGCGCTGCTCGCAGGCTTACCGACCTGAGAATCATTGCGGAGATCTTAAGATGGCGCTTGCTGGCTTACTGATGTCTAGCACTCTAATCTTATCAGTCACCAAGCCAACTTATGGACATGGATGGTTAAGACAAGGTCCACACAGAAATCGCCGCTCCAACTGCCGGCGCGCGACGATGCTCGCCGCGTGAGCGGCGTGACCTCCCCATCACCGCGTACTCATTAGCGACGAATTGAAGTTGACCGTCTCCCAACATTAGCTGGTCGGGACAACTTAGCTTTCACTATCGTGGAATTTTAAAGCTCGAAATAACAATGTCTGTACAAGTCAGGCTTCTCGTCTTAACAATCAAAGAAAAAGCGATAATAATATTCATATTATGTCACTATTGAAGAAATCCCCGGGAAAAACAATAATTCTATCTTACAACCCATAATCACTGGCCTCGCTGAGCCCATCGTCCCACCGAATAAGAAGAAAAGACAAGAAGGAAGAAAAATTGCATTTCTTGTCTGGGGTAGCAGGTTCGGAAAAACTTGAAACGATTTGTATAGTTCGCCACCGAGACATCATCTGTCAAAATGCTGGAGCGGAACGCTTCGAGTTTGGTTGTGAGAATGCTGTCACAAGAAACTCTTTCTGCCTTTGGACTTATTAACTAACAGCCTACATTCTACCTGCCATTCATACTATCTATTTGTTTTGTTGCTTAACTTTTGAAATTCGGAGGCGCTTGCAAGCGGGATTCGCTTCAATTTTTTTTCCCAACTTCGCCCGTGGGTACTTAGGGCGGCTAAAGGCAACGGGCTGTTCCAGCGCCTGCCTTTGGCTCCGCCGATTCCTTCGATGGTCCATAACGTGTAGTTTTTGTACGTTTGTTTCTCTTCAGAAACCGAATCTTCATGCGTGAAACTTTGTGTGCTATTTCCAGTGATCACAACTGACATATTCATGTTAGGAAAGAGTGCAAGAATTTCCGCGCAAGATTCCTTTAATCTCGACTACACTCATATTTGGGAAAAATTCCTTTATTTTCAGTATAAGATTTCCATGAAGTGGAAGGCTAGTTTGGAAAGGACATTTGAGGGACGGGTTCCGCCAAGGTTTCTTCATCATCGCACTATGCTTTAGGGTCGCGATCTATAATAGAACAAATGTGGCAAACACAAAATGTCTCATGTAATGAGTGGAAGTCGTAGGAGAGGATAGCGCTTCTTCGCTTCTGTGGTGGTGAACTGAGTGAAGTCTATTTCCTTCTCTTCAGAGTTACGGCTGTTCTTTGTAAGGCTGGCGAATGAAGACGTATTTGGCATGTATCTAAATTGTATTTTTAAATCCTTGACCTTCAAAGCAAGCCTCAGGCATTTGACCCAGCTAGTCGCGGAAGCATACCCTGGGTTAAACTGCTACTGGTAGCGCCTAGCCGTACTAGATCACTCAGTCGTCTGGAAAAGTTGCGAAGTTTGCGCTGCGATAATCTAAACGGATGCCTTGCAGCATCGATCCCCGTCTTGCAACGCTACCCAACGGAGAGATGATGAGATCGGGCGTGCTCTCTTGTGTATCGGTGGTCACTATTTGATCGCCGCTTCCCCATCGTGCCACTATCCGACCTTATAGGTCAAGACCTTAATTCCAATATTCCCTGAGGTTCTCTTGCCTCCTCTACCACCTTAAGGTCGTTCGCCCAGCTAGCACCTACGAAGCGCTCTTAGACACCCAGGGTAACCCCGGGAGTTGGGCCTTTAAAGAAGATGGCTTGGTTTGAAATTTGACCTAATAGAGCAGTCCCACATGAAAATCTCTTCGGACAGGCAGCAGTGAACCTCTCATAATGGCGAAGACTGTATGAAGAAAAGTTGCAGGTTCTAAGAATCTTACAATTGATTGCTTGCCGAAAATCGCTGCCCACAACTTTCCTCTGTTTCTTTGCTTTTCCTTTTTCTATCCTGGACCGAACCACAACCTGTTTGACTTTCAACACGTCCAGGTGGTGGGTGGCGTCTTCGGTCTCTTAGGGGGACACGTCACACAGCTTCTCCCTCCACTAATCTCAAACGGCCCGCCCACTCCAGGTCAATCTTCGGGTAATGTCAAATGTCGTGGTACAGACAGGCAGCCAGTCATCGCATCGTGTAAAATTGAAGGATAGCCGGCGTCACACTCTGCTATTGAAAAGTTACGACTCTCTGATTTCTTCAGATCAGGTTCCAATCATGTGCTCTCTCTCCGGTTGAACCCGATCCTCTTTTATCCGTTTCGTTTGAGACAATCGACAGTCCACCCTTGTCTTGCTGATAAGATGAGACTACCGTTCAGGTGCCACCACGTGTACATTGGATTGTATTTGCGGCGCCTTTCCGAGCAATGTCCACAGTGACTGAGGACCACTGCAATTAGCCTCACTCCCCCGAATGTTCTCGACTTTTTTGATAACTCTTCAACTCACTCTTCAACTCGTCAAGCGCTACCTGCTATAATATTCCAGAGCATTTCATGTCAAATCGCCTGATAGATAGAAGGTAGTTCTGAAAGAGGTTCAGCATCATTAGGTAATGCTTTCTTATGTTCCATTGGGGAGTTTCTGTCTATACTTGAAATGCATTTCTCCATCTATAAATTTCTGCTTGTTTATTTAGTTGCGCCTTTCAGTGTGTTTTCATCGTCAGATATCATCATTCCGTTAGCGTCTCTTTTCTCAGAAACTCTAGTGCACTCTTCAGTTCCTATTTGTCGTTTCGAGACGTTGTAGAGCTTTCTCGGCTTTAAGAAGTCCCTTTTTCAGCCAGAGCAACCTGTGTAACTGCGATTGAGTGGTGAATTGGTGGGGGTGGATGGGAGCCGAGGCGGGGTAATCCATCAAGCCAGCTGCATTAGAGAGATTCAAAGGCCACAATTAATCACTGTTCTTTCAGTACATAGATGTCCTCTTTGATGAGAAGTCGGTTATAGCCCGGGCCTAGTGAATAAATCGCTGATTATGAGATTTGAGGGTCCATTATTAATCCAATAGCGTTTAATGTTTGATTGCGGAAAAACGTCTTGCTTTTTTTAGCCCCAAATTCAAATGTGTATATCTCGGCTTAAACAGAACATTTTGAATCGAAACAAAACCCCTGCCTTCGTCAGAGCCTGAAAAATCGAACCGCAATTAAGACTGATCCTTTCATGGGGCAAGCGGTCGATGCATCAATCGATGTCGGCTGTTGGTTTGCTATTTTGGAGAAATTGTCTTCAGGATTGCTTGGCCCATGAAAGGATCGGTCTCAATTGCTTTTCGATTTTTCAGGCTCTGACGAAGGCGAAGAGGCCGAAACGTAAGCCTAATAAAAGCTTGTAATCTTGGACAGGCTAAAGCAAATTCTACACATCGAAATTCCATGCCAAGATTGAGAGAAAGTCGTTCTTGGTCCAAAACCCTGCCATTTAGACGTTTTTGCAACAAAAAGCTGCTACACCAGCTCAGCTACTTGAAGGGCTGAAATTCCAAGGGCGATGGACTCGGCAAAGGTCGTTTCAGCAGCATGCAGGGTTCCGGAGCACCAATCATTAAGGACTATGTGCAGATAGTTGGAATAGTCGGTGGAAAAAGTTCTTATAAGTAAAATAACCTCACAAACACTTAAAACCCGGCTAGTTCAACATTTGCAAAGTTGGATGTGCAATTTGTGGCCGAGCAACATCATCAAGAAGGATCAATTGCAGTTGCGTCAATTTTGAACATCGCCTCCTGTTTATAACGAGCTGTTGTATGGGTGAAGTTATCCCGACTACGAGTTTATCCCGACTACGCGACCGGCACGGCTATCAAAACAGGTCTAGACCAGGGATATTTATAGAAACTGCAGTTATTACACGGGCTACGGAATGCATGACACATGCCTGACGTTCTCCAAACTTAAAACGTCTTGTCAAACAAGAACTCTGATGTTCCCGCAAACGTCGAATTTTGAGCAGGCTCTGTACTACTGCCAAGATAACAAATGGGTAATTTAAGGTAAACTATTTCATAGTAAAAACAGAAGTTTCACTGCCAGTAATCTCCCTTGAAATGTGACATTCGCATGCAAAAGATGAAAGGTAGAGCTACATGAGGCTACTGAAGAACATCCTTTCCCCTCATCCTTTCTTTCGGCCCTACGATGATCCTAGCCCTGTGTGTTTAACTATCACGATCCATTGACTCTAGCTGGACGCGGACTGAAGTTAAATTGGCAAAATCGATGGAAGTTTATGTTATCAGGGCTTTTTTGAGGCTAGTCGATAGCAGTCCAACGTTCCAATGATTCATTTGTAGCTCAGAGGCAGCTTTAACGATGACCGGTTAGCTTCATTAGAATAAGCGCAGAGTGGTTAATGAAGTAGGGATGAAGAGGAAACCATGTGAAACTGCCCGAAACCCGAGAACTTGACCCCTTACTAGCCCGTTGATTTGCGCATTGATGCGAATCCCACCGCTGTGCCCTCTTCAACACTACGCTCTCTCCGCTATCCAATCACTCGCCACGCATATAGATCTGCGGCGAGTGATTAGATGTCGGTGGGCGTACCCCGCCAACCGCGCCAAGAATGAGCCATGCTAGATCGCCGAGGTCAAATCTTTCGCTGCTAATTACGCGTCGGTCAGCACCTTCAGGAGGTCCGCCTGTCTCCCAACTATGCAAATTTTCCCTTCCTTAACTTTCTTTCTTATCGCGAATTCCTCCTTTAAACCATCCGTTCTCCAAGGATCACTTTGGATATGCATATGATATCCAACTGCCAGCATGCGTAGGTCAAAGTAGGGTGATGGAAAGGGAAAGGAGCCGTATTGCAATGATGCGTCTAATGGTATAGCGCCCTCGTCCTACGTAGGTAATGTACTGGTAGGGATCAATACTACGAGATGTCTAAAAGTTTACAAGCTTTCGTGGCTATTATCTTTTCTTCCCTTCTAACAGGAAGGGCTCCTCAGTGCAGCGGTAGCGATGCTGCTCATGAGACGTTGCACCGAAGGTTCAAACCCATGTGTGACGTAAGTTCGTAGGCGATGTGGGAAATGCTCACCATTTCCACGATGACGAATTCCAGTCAGCTCAATGGGAATTTCCACATCGATGTTACGTATATATCCCACCCTGCGCCGGTGCAATTGCGTACCGCAAGCGATTACAGTACACCCACGCCTAGTTCTACTGGCGTTGACATTTGTAACTGATGATCACAGGCGGGGCTCGTGATGAAAGGAAATGGGAAGACTAATCAATTTTACGCAACTAGCACAGCTCCGAATATTGTACTGAGTTGAGCCATGCATTTCTCCTTTCAGATAGGTGACGGGTACCGAGAGATGCTCTACATATCGTTGGAACACCATTGCGCGCCTGGAAACCACTCTAATTCCTCATGTCATTTACTTCTTAACATGCAAAATAGGGTAATGTGCTATATAATGTTCCGCACTAGAACAATCATTGATGCCATTATGCATTGTAACTAGTACAGTGTTCCGCGGGGACGACGTTAGCTTGGCACCTGAAGGGATAGGAGATGTTCTAATTCGTGGATAAGTTTTCATCCTAATACGCTTAAGCTCTTACGGCTCGAGTTTGTAGTTGATTTATTCGCATTGTAGATATTTCCATAGACATAGAAATCTGATACGGAGGTATCCTTGTGAGGATGACTTGTGCTGAAAGTGAGAGCGCATACTTGTAGATGATAGGCCATGGGATATGTTCATTCTTTCTGTAAAAGATGCCGTAAAATGTAATTCAGTTCCATTGGAGATAATCCGCTTACAGGAGCGTTTGCGTTACCGTTGCGAATCAATTTCTTGAGGCGCTAGTGTACTCAAAAGGGGCATGCTCACGCTGACTGAGCCTTGGAGAAGAGGGTGAACTTTGAGGGTAATGAAAACTGCTTACACATCCCCCTAGACTCACAGCCTAGTACTAGGGGGGACCAGCAGGGGGTGGGGAGGAGCATGATGACTTGGCGCTTTTATTCGCCAACCTTGTGTGGGATTTTACAGCTTCTGCGTTGGAAGATAATAGCAGTTCTTTACGTAAGCTGTGAGCAAAAGCTTAACTATTGCGCTATCAATGGGAAAACTGTTCTCCACGATTCCAATCATTTTGCATTAAATGTTATGTTCAGTGTTCGCTTCCACTTTTGCTGATAGGAGATAGGAATTTTTTGATCTGATGTCCACTACCACAAATATTCACTGCTGACATCTCGAGGTTACTGCAAAAAACAAAACTGGCTAGACCAGATATTAAGTAATCTAGTCTTGTATTGATTTCTTTCATGCATCAGTTCCTAGCCCCGTGGCTATTCAAGTGAATACAGGGTGCACAACGTTAGCGGAACTTCGTCGTGAGAGTACTGCGTACGCAATCGCACGTGGCGCAGGGTGGGATAATTATTGCCGTTTAAAGCGAGAGATTACGATAAAGTGCGTATGCAGCGTGGAAGTACATGCACCATTGGAAGCAGTAGTCAGGGGCCCAAGGAAACGAAATGTTGCGTTTTTGTGGTCAAAGGTGCGCTAGTTGCAGCGTACAAGGCTTGCCATTCCTTTCTGAGCCCCGCCACGGTCTGTGCTCCGCCCCCAGCAGCAGCGCCCTTCGATTGCCAATGTGACGAGATATTCCACTTCCAGAGTGTATCCTATAACTTTTCATGGGATGCGTGATCAATCAAAGCATGATGCTTGCTGAAATGATAGAGGCTATCAGCATAACATGTGCAAACGACCTCCTAATTGGTTGCTAGCTCGTCCATTATCGGAGGTCAACGGGCAAAGAAAGGGGTCCCATTTTGCGCCTTCTTGACGGATTTCTTTGCTTTTTTCGCCACTGGGCATGTATTCAGCATCTCCACTTCCACCCCATGACCACGTCAAATTTTCGTAATCCCTCTCTTTAAACGGCAGTGGGTCAACTGCGATGGCTTGGTGATTCAGCGTTTTGTAGTGTACTCTGGGACTCTCGCATACACACACTATTACAGCATCTCTGCTTTCTTTCCTTCTTTTGAAAGGCTTAGTCCCAGCAATGCGCTTTTCTGTCTGGACTCGCACTCGTTGGTTGACCGCTGCCCCGTAACCCTTTTCGAAGTAAACATCTCTTCCACACTGCCGCTGCAATGTTTGATCGGACCGGTGAAGCCGAAGGATTTGCTAACAATCGCGTTGCTTACTTGTTATCAACAACCTCTCTCCAGTGCTGTGCTCCGAGTGATCCCTGGTGTATTGGCAAAATCCCGACCATGAGTCCTGCCATTCATGGTTCAAGTGTCGCCAAGTTCTACGGTAGTGTATCGAGGCTGCCGGTTTCAAGCAGGGTCATGTCAATATTCATGGTCATAGAAAAAGGATAAAGGATAAAGCATTTGCCGTTGATCAATCCCTTTTGGGATGCGGCACGCATTCTACTTCCATTTGTACATTCGTAGTGGCGTTTGAATGCGATGTGGCCTATACAATGACTTGCGGGGGCCAGCCGATGTTCAAGTCAGTGTTTTTATCCTCCCAGACAAGTCTGGTACCAATTAACCGACCCGGGGATGGAAGGCTTGGTTGGCCCGGGCGACTCACGACCCAGGATTTGATCCCCGGACCGCTCGCGTGGTAAGCGTGCCACTTGCCACTACACCACTTCCGCCCATTGTTCATGGTCATGGATTCAATAATTGTTTAGATAGGTCAATATGGTGCTACTTCGCAAAACATGTTTCACACCCTCACCAATTTTTCAGGGATTTTATAAGCAATAAGTTGTAAAGTGATTCACTAATTATGGGACAACCTAACAGAACTCGATGCTATGCTTCTTGATTTCGCGTCTCCCAAAACCTTTTGAGCCTCGGATTTTCTTTACCGAAACTTTTACTAACTTTTACTGCAATCCTTTTCTCAAGGAGGAGTAGCAAAAAGGTTTAATATTATTTTTTTATTTGTGAATTAGTTCCCTTACCTTGGCTTCTACCTATATACACACCCTTTCTTACGATCAGGACTGTAGTGGCTAGCCAGACAAAAAAACAAAGGGATTTTTGTCCAACACATTAGGTGAGAGAGAGAGGATCTGCAGGAGTACTGTTAGCTTGGCATCTTCAAATGGTTGAACCTTGACCTGTTTCTCCATTGTAGCTTGAGTAATATGCCCGAAACTCGATCTTATGAATGACTCCCTTACAAGTACATTCTCCTATCTTATCGTATTATACAGGGGTGGCCAAAAAAAGAGACACTTTGCCCATGGCGCACATCATCGAACTTTTCGTCGCACAGGGTGCCGATGTTAATGAAAGTTTTACGGCGGAATATTCCTTAGGTGTTCCCCCATAAGCAGAAGCAGGCCCTCCTTCGGTGCCGTTCTGGGAGTTGACCTACTCTAGTTCCATTCAGAATCGTGGTGGCCTTAGGATACAGGGAAGATGTTCTCTTCTCCTCCTCGGTCAGATCACTAGAGCTCTGCGATCATTGAAGCCTGAGGTTAAGCTAAGGTTTAGGCTCAATTTTAGCCTTATGCTTGAGCTTATGATTGGGTCCAGGCTTAGTCCTAAGTTTGTTTCGAGCAGATGTGTGGTGTCACTTTGGGTGACCTGACCTGAGGAGGAGAACTGCAACGCACACAGCGGTGTCAAGGAATGAAATCGGAGACTGTACGCCGCCAGCTTAGCCTGCTCCTGTCGGTCCACTAAAATGTTATCAGACTTGCCTGGGAAAAAACCACCAAAACATTGAATTGTACATGGGTTGGCCACAGAGGTCATTTTGAAAGTCATCTAGACGTTGGATATTAGGTATATAGGTGGTGGTATTCTGGGGCTAAGCTGACGACGGCCTGCAATCTCGGATTTCCTGGACACCGCCTCTTACATGTTGTGACGGCGTTACCACTTCTACTATCTCTGTTGCATTGGCTTTCGAGGTCTGGTTGTTGTCAAGGGCAAGGTTTTCGACCATTCACTTACGTATTAAACGCAATCGTAATCCTAGGGACTGAAATTGTCTGAGGCTGGTGCTGAACAGTTGTGCTCGTTAACCACGGCCATTACACGTATTAATCGGTATCAGCCAGATCGAATGGCATCTAACCCTTGCTCGTGACTTTTTCACTCACTTCCGCGTTCATGCTTTTTATGCTTGTTTTATGGACAACCGTTGACCACTTTACAGTAAAGAAATTCAGGAAAGTAGGTGGAGCCTTAATTCTTCGCTAAAAAGTCTCCGGCATTCTATTGCTCCAAGTAATTTTATGCTGATCTGTGTCTTCAACGAAATCTTGCGAGGAATTGCAAACTTTTTTTGTGTTCCGTCCCTCTTGCTGACACTTTGCTGTGTGATTCCTCTTTGTTCCAACTCGGTTGATCTAGTGTGGACTCATCTCTGACAAATCTGTCAGGACAATCTTAGCTCTTATATTATACATCACAATTATAACGCAGCTGAGAACAACGTGGGGTAGCTTCACTCACAATCAGGCGTAAATTGTGTAGTGGCAGGCGGTGCTGTTTATCAAGCGCACGGCCCGGGAATCGTATCCTGGATCGTGCGCCGTCCAGGCCAATCAAGCGCTCCACCCCAACGGGGTCGGCTATGGTACCAGGCTTGTCTGGAAGGAGGAAGACACTGGCTTCTGCATCCTGGCCCCGATAGGAATCAAGGAGTATTACTGAAGGGTGTGGTCAAGATAAACTTATGGGGACGATACGTAGTGGATCGGGTAGCGGCCTTAAAGGCAAAGGTCAGGCTCGTGTTTCGGCATTATGGTCTGATAGTGAAGAAAAAACGAAAAAAAAACTGTCGACAACACCGAAATCGAAACCCCTTCCCTTCTAGCAGTGAAGGAGGCTTGCTCGGGGGAGAGCCACGTCCAAACGAGTTTTCCTGGCCAGCCGTTCCATCGGTTGATACGGCAATCAACCTAGCTGATCTCACACGTTAGGCCAGCCACGCACCACATCCCGCGGTGTGCTGCCGGGAAATTCTCGCAGCACGGCAGCACACAATGCAAGGCCCTAGCGCCTTTGCCGCGCACTTCTTTGTCGCGACAGCCTCACACCCCCTCTGCTTGGAGACCCCACTTTTGCACCCTATAAAGGACTTCCTAATGTTCCCTAATCCTGACTCGTGGCTTTAAGCAATAAGATGATGCTTCAGGGGCTGTGGCGCCTTATCAGAGGCATTGAT
>MU897725.1:0-15181 GCA_036418205.1 Ostertagia ostertagi | reverse complement strand
TAATGAAAGCAGGTGAACGATCACTTGATCCGTTTATTTGTTTAAATAATGTATAACCCAACAGAACAGTCAAGTAAGCATCACTAACATTAAGCAAGTCTAGCACATTGCTCAGAACTCTCTAAAGTATTGGATACATAAACTGGGTTTAAGTGCGGGGTCAATAATGAACTCGCTCTCTAGTGGGGTCTCTCTCTGTAGTCCCGCTTATTTTCGTGACTCTTTCATTGACATGCGACTTTGTAGCTCCTCCCCTAGTGGTTCTGTAATGTTTGGCTCAAGAGTCTGGCCTGGCTGGTCTTTTAAAAGCCCCATGGTGGGTTTTTTTTTTTTTTTTTTTTTTTTTTTTTTTTTTTTTTTTTTTTTTTTTTTTTTTTTTTTTTTGTCGAAACCACTCCTGCATGTGAGAGGCCCGATGCTTTGAGTCGCTGCTCTGCCGACAGGCAAAGTCAGGTCGGGCGGCAGCCACGCCTACGGATACATGACACCTTCCAAAACATGACAGCAAACGTCTGCCTTCATCGCTACCTCAGTCGTGTAGCGTGGTCCCACTTTTTTCCAAGGCAACCTTATCAAGCCTCCGCCAAGTTTCACAATTGGCAGCTGATTCTTTGGATCAAGCGCCCATGGGCGGTACAAACAAGTACTGCGTCAGGCACGCATATGTTTTTGTCATTCCAGATGACCTTAGAAACCTGTATCAACCTTTCGTTTCAGGCTTAGTCAATCACATTCTACTCCCACCCACTTCACAGCGAGCGCTCTTCTTAGACTTTGAGAACTAAGGAATACGTAGTATAGACTTAGATTCTAGAAGATGTTATGTATCCGTAGACATGGCTGCCACACGACCTGGCTTTGTCTGTCAGCAGAGCAGCGACTCAAAGCATCGGCCTCTCACATGCAGGAGTGGTTTCGACAGCATGGGGTGCTTTCAAAAGACCAGCCAGGCCAGACTCTTGAGCCAAACATTACAGAACCACTAGGGGAGGAGCTACAAAGTCGCATGTCAACGAAAGAGTCACGAAAATAAGCGCCTACAGAGGGAGACCCTCACTAGAGAGGCGAGTTCATTGATTGACCCCCCACTTAAACCCAGTTTATGTATCCAATACTTTAGAGAGTTCTGAGCAATGTGCTAGACTTGCTTAATGTTAGTGTATGCTTACTTGACTGTTCTGTTGGGTTAACGAAGATGTTAGAGCGGTCATGCAGACTGCCCCTGTCCAGCTGAAGGTACGAACAGCGTCTGCGATGGTATGGGCATGTGCTAAGGAGGCCACAGGATCATCCGATAAGAACAGCGATGGACTTCGAAGTACAAGGCAAGCGACCGCGAGGAGCCCCAAAGAAGAGGTGGAAGAGACGTGATCAAGAAGGACCTAAGTGAAGGTCACGGCCACAGCAGAAGATGCCCTGGACAGAGCAAAGTGGCGACGACTGACAAATGACAGCGGACCCTGCGACTGCGCGGGACTAACGCTAAGGAAAAGATGGGCAAATCATGGAGCTAAAAAGGCAACTTAATCATTTCCTCAGCAAAATACATTTGCTCGAATACACAAACACGACTTTAGAAGCGAACAAAAAAGAAAACAATCAAGAGGACAATTAAAGGATACCCACAACATGGCCGATTTTAAAACCACTAAGAGTCCAGGTTTCGCATGCCCGCTACAAATTCTGACTGCGCTCTTATTTGATGTGAGCGAAGTGAAGATGTACTAAAACGAACCATTGTTGAACTTTTCGAGCACCCGAAACAAATTCGCAGCATCTCAGACAATTCGTCATAGCAGCAGGTTCTCACGTATGCCGAAGATCTACGAGCCTCTTCGAGCAAATCCAGAGAGCACTTGACATCGGTTTCTCTGTTCGGAGATCTGAACTCAAATAACTATCATCTCTAGAAGGCATTTTGCTTGCAGGCTACAAAGGCCTCTTCTAATGTGCAGTAGCTGAAATTTGAGCATAGCGGGTTTGGCTGATTACTACCAGCCTTACTTGATGAGATTGAAACACTGGCTTAAAGGGCAAATTGCCCAAGCAGATTGATGAAAAACATGCAAGGTCTCAATTCTTTGCTCAGAAACAAAACATACTCTTCAAGGAGGAGCGCCGTCTCCAGTTTAATCACTGCCGCAAGTACACCAAAAATCGGCTCCACATTGTCAGCCGAGCGCAAGAACAACGGTATCATATCATTCAGGTTGTTCTGAAAGGTGTAAATCTTACTAAACGCTGCAGTATGAGTAGGAGTTTTGTTAATGAACAAAAGCGGTCTTCAGGTCATGCTGGATAAGGGTGGAGCTCCTCCATCCTTAGGCTGAAACAAAGATCTCCAATTTCTTGATCAGGACCGTTTTGTCAAAGTTATAAATGAATTCAATCTCATCTCAAGAATTGAAAACACAACGCCCCCAAACTGGATTCCCACCACTGAAGATAACACTGCAAAGGCAACCTGTGACATGGTAGACGGCCGCGTCGTGTAGAGACGGAAAATAGCACGGAAGAATCGCTTGATGTTTTCTATGGACATTCTATTGAGGTTGAAGAAATACTCCTGAAACGAAACAAAAACCGTGAATATCCAGAGTAAATCAGACACATTTTTCACGTATGGTCACAAAAGATGTTTTGATCAAAAAAGGTTAACAAAATAAAGTCAAATAGAAAGATAGAAATTAAGTAGAAGAATTCGAATCAGAAATAAGACTGAAAAGGGAATTAAAAATTTGAGAGATGACTGAGGACCATCGTCTAGTGCACGAAGCAAAACACGAATCAAAACCGAGTAGCAGTTCTCATGCTAACCAAAAACAAACCGATATTATAGCAATGAAAGGTTCTATCGCTTCGGGGTCCCAGTTGATCAGCTCCATAAACTCGCGAAGAACCGCCTCGGATTCACTTTCTGACTGCACAGTGTGAGATAACATCGTCTTCAAAGTGAGCTGAAATATAGCCACTTAAGAAAACATAAAAACATGACGTAAACGTCTAGTGCACAGTAGTTGGGAGCATAATAAATCCTGCACAAAGTGTGAGTACATACATATTACACCTACCTCTCTATGCTTGGGTAAAGAGGTGAAAAGTTCTTTGAAAATTTTCGCCCCTAGCTTTTGAATATCTTCCTTCGCTGACCACAAGCAATGTTGAGCTATAGATATGATGGACGAAAACGTTACGCTCGGCGATATCTGAAGCAAAACGCTTATTCAGTTTTTATCAAGCTCTTTCGAAGCTTTCCCAGACTGTTCTCGCATAAGGCCAAGCTGCGAAAAAAACTATACAAAACAATTGTAAAATACAACCTCGACTCAACTCTTTCGAGTTTCAAAGAAACTCACTCCAGTTGACGGAAGAAAAACCACTTCTTCGCGAAAAACATTTTCAAATTTTCATGGCAATTTTTTTTATACAATATGCGAACTCAAAGTAGAAAATCACAGCGAGAAAATTGTAATTTTTCTTCTAATTTCCAATTGAAAAAGATGAATGTTCACGTACCAATTTGAATTTCAGCGCTTCACCGAATAGCCGACTCAAGGATTCGATGCTGTCGTGTGGGACGATAAAGCGTTGCCTCATGGCATTTGCTGCATTCAGCGGGCAGGTGCGCAACGCCAACAAACTGATAGATAGCAGTACGTCGAACAGGGTGAGTGCCTGAAACATCATCAAGCTTGCGCACGAAAAAGAGCAGCAATTCTTTGAAGACCTCTGTCTATTCAAAAAATTGAGGAAATACACATTTCGCTTAGCTATCGTGTGGACTCACGTTTAGTACGTAAATTTTGAACTTCAGTCTATGAATAGCTGCACTGTTTACCTTAGCACCAATTAGGAGATTATGCGTAGACTACTAGTATCTTTCGCTTTCTTCACGACGACAAGAGAGAGTGAGGCAACTAACCCGCAACGAACCAGAATCGGAGTCGATCATGCTATCTTGAGAAGCTGCTTCCGATGCACCCGGTTTCTCAGCTGATCCTCCGCCTCTGAAGAACCTCTGCACTTCCCTCCAACGCCCTTCTCCGCCAAGCACAACGAATTGACAGATCTTGTCAAAAATTTCCCCAACAATACCATCAAGTGTAATGCGCCTGAAGAATCATTTAGGATGTTGAAGGAAGGTCCGGGCAAATAAGAAAACTCACAGTTTTCCGCTACGGGTAATGCGCAAATCTTCTACTTTGAGATGTGTTGATAAGTGAGTGAGCAAATTGGCGAATGCTCCTTTGTTGGATGCATCTAGCCGTTGAATTAGAAGATCGACCAGCGGAGGGAGTAATTCAACATCGAAGTCATTTAACGCCCTTGCAATCTTCGTCTGCATCTGAACTTTAGAAAACTTTCGTATGATATTCATTTTCCATGTCAACAGTTGGGCGGAGTTTCATGTACGTTGCAGATCTTCCAGTACTTTGGAATCAGGGAAAAAATTCGATTCACCAAATTCATAGTCTTCAAGGCGACACGCTGGTTATCATATGCTTGGTGCCGGAGATCAGTTCGTAAATCTAAGCAGTCCAAGCCAGTTCCATCCCTCTAAGGCCGATTGATCGGTACCGAACTTATCTGGGAAGGACAAAAACAGTGGCTTGTACATCACCTGGCCCCCACAAGTTATGTATGGACCAAACTGATTCGAAATGAGTATTCTTGATAGATGTAAAGTGAGGAGCACACACTGAGAAGGGACTGATTAACGCGGAATCATTAATCATCAAAATCAGCAATCCCTTCACATTTTTCACTTTAAACGACGGTATTAGCAACGTAGCAACTGTTATGGGAGGAGTAGAGGGGAAACCGGTTTTAGGGCAGAGGACGATAGGAATGAAGCGGACGTGCAGATGAAGAAATGATGAGGATCAAGGAATGATCGGAGGAAGTATGATAAGGAAGACTATATAAGAGATGTGGTCATTAATAAATGATTCACTCCACTGTCTCTAGTCGCACAACTGGCGATCAGGAGACAAGCTCACCGAGGAGGCCGAAAACCGAAAAGCCGAGGAGGCCGAACATCGGAAAGCCGAGGAGGCCGAAAACCAGGAAGCCGAGGAGGCCGGCACAACAAGTAGCGGAGGAAGCTGAATAACCAAGGAGTTAAGGAGGCCGACGTGAGCACGAACGACAAGGACGTTAACCGCCAGGAGGAGGCAGCCATCCTGAGAACAGCAGCCTGATCAACTGCGAATAATAAGGGATGGACGACATCAAAGGCGGTAATTTGGGGACCTCCACCAGGCCAGTGGGAGTGCGAGAGGTCTCGCCGGCTGGCCAGGACCCAGCCGCGACCTACGATATTTATCGAGGTCGCAGTCCAGGGCCATATGTGCCCGGGACTTCCTGGAACACCTGGTGGAGGCTTTTCCAAAATTTTTTGGCCTTACGGAGGGTAACCGATGAGGGCGATAAACGCCTCATCTTCCTCCAAGAGGTCGGTGCCTCAAATTATGAATTATTAGAATCCTTGTTGCAGGGGAAGGAGCCCGAAACGGTCACCCTGTTGGAGTTGAAGCAGGCAATGGAGCAGCAGTTTCAGCCGAAGAAGCTGCTCATGGCGGAGCGCTTTGCGCTAATGTCGAAAGCGCAGAAGACGGGCCAGACCTTACAAGAATATTATGCGGAGATACAGAAGGCTGCGAACTCGTGTGGATTCGAGAAGGTGAAGGATATGCGGGATACGATGGTGGCGATGGTATTCATAGGTGGGTTAGCCTCTGTAGAAACGAGGAAGCGACTGCTCGAGAAGGAAGAGCTGACGTCTAAAGAAGTGTTGGAGGTGGCGGAAGCGTTTGAGAGAGTGGGAAAGAATGCACCGCATTTGAAGCAGGGAGTAGTGGAAGTAGGAGTGGCAGCGATTGCGTCGGGAGAGTTCAAAGCCCCTTCTCGAGCGAGGGCGGAAAAACGGGAGCGCAGTTCTGTTCGTCAAGCAGCACCAAGCTCTCTGAGGAGTAAGAGTAAAACGGTAAATAAGCGGTCCCGTGTTCCGCCCAATGGACCGCAACAGTGCTGGGTATGTGCAGGACGTGGACACATAGCAAATCAATGCTTCTTCAAGGGTAAAGCATACTGCAATTTGTGTTCACGGCCGGGGCACTTACCCAAGGCGTGTCGGATGAGGAAATTCCCGACCAGGTTCTCCCGCCAGGTACACTGGTGTGCGGAGCAAGATGATTCCGATGATGAGGGAAATCAAGAAGTAACGATTAGCAATGTGCAGACAGCGAGATGCCGGAATCATGTAGAGAATTCCTCGCAAAGAAACAGGACCGATACAGGGCACACGGGAAGGCTCGAAGAACCTTTGATTATTAGTAATAGAGTTACCTCAAAAGCACGTGTGAGTATAGAACCAGCCATAATGCTTCCCATCATAGTGAATGGACGTACCGTTGATTTCGAGTTGGATACCGGTGCCTCTGTATCAATAATTGACGAGGCGACGTGGTCGATGATAGGAAAACCAGAAATGAGACCGACCAAGCTAGAAGCGACGGCTTACAATAATAGCCCTATCAGTTTTGAGGGTCGGTGTACAGTGGAGTTACAATTTAAGGGACGTGTGATAACAATGGAAGTGTATGTGTTACGCACAGCTAGCCACCCATTGTGTGGCAGAGATATGATCAGGGGACTACAAATAGATTGTGGACCTCATGTAAGAAGTGTGGAAGGCAAGAGGCCCTACACTAAAGAGCAGTTACGGGAAAAAATGAAGAATTTATTAGAAGAGAACCAGGTATTATTTCAAAAAGGACTAGGGAAATGTACGACGGCAAAGGTGTCACTGAAGTTGAAACAAGGATTAGAAAAGCCTAAGTTTTGCAGAGTAAGACCAGTTCCTCTGGCATTGAGGCCGAAGGTGGAGGCTAAGTTACAGGAGCTGGTAGAGAATGGTACTTTGACTAGGGTGGAACATTCGGAATGGGCTACACCCTTAGTGGTAGTACCTAAGCCAGGAGGAAAAATAAGGTTGTGCGGAGATTATAAGGTGACGGTAAACCCGCAGCTGGACATCAACCAGTATCCGCTCCCGAAGCCCGATGACTTGTTTCATATGTTGAATGGAGGGCAGAAATTCTCCAAAATGGATTTATCTGATGCGTATATGCAACTAGAATTAGAACCGGAATCTAAAAAGTATACTACAATTAATACTCATAAAGGAATGTTTGTGTATAACAGAGTTCCGTTCGGCATAGCCTCGATTCCAGCAATATTTCAAAGGATCATGGAGACAACATTAGCAGGAATAGAGGGGGTCATCGTATATTTAGATGATATTACAGTAACTGCTCCGGATGACGCCGCGCATTTGGCGCGGTTGGGAGAGGTGTTAAAAAGATTGAGAGAAGCGGGATTCAAGTTAAAACGGGAAAAATGTGAATTTCTTAAGGAGCAGATGGAGTTTTTTTAGGGCATATTGTAGATGCGCAAGGAATACGCCCATCCCCAAAGAAGGTACAGGCAATGTTGAATATGCCTGAGCCAAAAAATTTAAAAGAAGTTGAATCATTCTTAGGAATGGTACAGTATTATGGCAAATTTATCCCAAATTTGTCTACATTAGCGGCGCCCTTAAATGGACTCAGGAAAAAGGGAGTGCCGTTCTGCTGGGAGGAGGTCACAGAAAAATGCTGTTAAACAAATAAAACAGCGATTAACGGAAGCGGACATCCTTACACATTATGATCCACAGATTCCGGTAGTGTTGGCAACAGATGCCTCGGAATACGGTTTAGGAGCGGTAGTATATCATAAGATGCCGGACGGGAAAGAAAAGGTGATAGCATATGCGTCGAGGACATTGACAAAAGAAGAGAGAAATTATTCGCAAATAGAAAAAGAAGCGTTAGGGATTGTGTATGGAGTCGAAAAATTTAATCAGTTTTTGTATGGCCGAAAGTTTACGTTGCTGACGGATCATCAACCGTTGGTGAAGATATTTGGGCCCAAAAATGGAATACCTACAATTGCAGCAAAACGATTGCATCGCTGGAGTCTTCGATTAATGATATATTCATTTGACATAGAGTACAGAAAAACATCTGAATTTGGGAATGCAGATGGATTATCCAGATTACCAGATCCGAGAGAGTTGCCAAGTCCACAGATGGTGGTAAACGAGGTGGCAGAGAAGCAGATGACGACGGCCGAAGCATGGAAAGACATGATATTCAATGAGCAAGAGGTAGCAAAAGCGACACAAGAAGATGAGATATTGCGTAAAGTGTATAAATACGTAATGCACGGTTGGCCCCAAAAGGTTAAGGAGAACGAGTTGAAGCCGTATGAGAAAAGAAAGACAGAAATAAATATTTATAAAGGTTGTTTAATGTGGGGCAGTCGTGTGGTGATCCCGAAGAAGTTCCGCAGGAAGGTACTAGAAGTGCTACACCATAGCCATTATGGAAGGAATCGCATGACTGCGTTGGCTAGGAGGAAAGTGTGGTACCTGGGAATTGATAAAGATATACAGAGGGTGGCACAGTCGTGTGCTATTTGCGCTACCTTCGGGAATGAAATGAGAAAAACACCATTGCATCCCTGGGAAACGCCTGCGGGGGTCTGGCAAAGGTTACATTTGGATTTTGCGGAAACCAGTGACGGGAAGCGATGGCTAGTAATAGTGGATGCAAAATCAAAGTGGCCCGAAGTCGTGAAAATGGGGGCAACCACGGTAGAAAAAACAATAGAAAAGTTAAAGGATATTTTCAGTATCCATGGGTTGCCAGAGCAGATAGTGGTGGATAACGGGCCACAGTTTATAGCGAGAGAATTTAAAGAATACTGTATTAGGAGGAATATAGAGTTAATTTTCATTCCGCCTTACCATCATAATTCTAATGGAGAGGCGGAAAGATTTGTGCAAACATTTAAGAAAGGATATTATAAAGGAAAGAAATCGGGCAAAACGGATAGAAGCGGCAGTGAGAGATTTATTATTTGAATATCGGGTTACCGAGCACCCGATCACGAAGTCCTCCCCTGCGGAAATGTTGATGGGACGATCATTAAGAACGACGTTAGACTTAAAGGAAAGCACCAAGTAACCCAGTAGTCACCCCCCAGATGGAACACATGAAAGAGCGTTACGATAGACAGACACAGGAAAGGAAATTCGTAGAAGGACAGCAGGTGTACGTGCGCAATTATGCGGACAGACATGAAAAATGGACCCCAGGAATAATTTTGGAGGTGGTAGGATCGAATACGTATCGTGTACATTACGGTACAGGGTGTAGGCTGGCACATGCGGACCAATTGAAGAGGAGGGTTTCCTTCTGGGAGGAGGAGGACCCTCGGAGGAGGCGGAACAAAGAGACAAGGTCAGGGGTCGCTGTGGAACCCAAGTTAGGGGAAGAAGTGGATAAAGGCAGGAAGGACTCACCGAGAAGATCGACGAGGAAGAGGAAAATGACTGATAAAATGAAGGATTTTGTAGAGAGTAAACGATCGAGGGTAGGTAAACAAGCAGTGCGGATAGCATGGATAGGGATGATATGCCTAAGGACGGGCATAAAAGGGTTGGCTGAGGGAGGTCAGCCTCATTTTGAGTTGGCGAGGACCAAAGAAGATTGGCCAGATGAACCTACCAAACGGAATTGTGCTGCTGCCGTGGACAACAACTTCGATGACGCCGCCAACGCCCGTGATGGCACCTACTCCGGTTCCGGCACCAGGGTGGGGGTCGGGGACACCCACGGTGGTGTGCCTCGGCTCCCCCCTCCCGGGTTCGATGATGTCGCCGCCGAACAATTCGCCACCTACGGTGGTATTTGTACAACCGGTGAGTGGCTCGTTCGAAATGAGAGCGGTTCCAATAAACTTAAAACATATTTCAGCCGGCGCGCCCACAGGGCCGGCGGACCCCGAGGTCCTATAGTTGGGCGCGTCGAGAGCGCGTGCGACGAGCAAGGTGGAGAGGGCCACCGCCCAGATATGACGATGAGAGTCGTGCGACGAGCATTGCCCGTCGTCAGGAAGAGCCCGTGCAGGGTCGAAGGGATGTGGAGGTTGAAGGAACTTTGGAGAGACGGGCACCCCTAAAAGATGAAGATAATGATCCACAGTGATTGTAGAGTTGTGCATTATAAATAAAGTTTGAATAACAAATAATGTATACAGGCGATGGGGTGAGGTACATAATGAGTGACCTGGTGGTCACTACGGGGGAATGTTATGGGAGTAGGGGGAAACCGGTTTTAGGGCAGAGGACGATAGGAATGAAGCGGACGTGCAGATGAAGAAATGATGAGGATCAAGGAATGATCGGAGGAAGTATGATAAGGAAGACTATATAAGAGATGTGGTCATTAATAAATGATTCACTCCACTGTCTCTAGTCGCCACAAACGTTGCAACAAGAAGGCACCACAGTAGGACAGAAGAACATAAAAAATGCTCGGAAGAATTAGAAAGGCTATGGAGAAAGTTGATTCCTTTAAGTCTACAAGTGATTAGAAACTACCTCCACCGCTTGACAATGCTAATAGCTGTCTACCTTCAGTGTCGATTCAGCATCCGAATTCAAGAGAGAAAGCGCAGATATCACTGCTAGTTTGCAACCGATCGGATCTGCTTTTATATCGCGAAGCAGAAGCGACTGCAGCTCACGAACCGCTTCTTTCTGTACACTGACATCAGTGAGGACCTGAACAATGGCAAGAATGAAGGTGGACTCAATCTGCTTCAGCTCGAGGCTTTACTGAGACATTATCCATCAACGTTTGCGAAGTTTCAGGTTGGATCCCATTATGAGACGAGAGGAAAAATCATAGCAATTACGAAAATTATTCGCTGAAATCAGAGATAATGGGGCATCTGACCAAGAAAACATAGATTTGTTATGCATAATTAGAAATCTTATTATGAATGACCCGTTGTTGAACATTAACAACCAGAGAAAAAAAGGTACTCTACCTCGGGAATTGACGAGATTAATGAGTTTCGAATCTCCGGAGACCACTTCTCAATATCTCTTTCAAATATCGAACAGAAGAGAGTACGACTGCAGTAAATACGATTGATGAAGCGCATCTGAGCAATGCACAGGTGCGACAGATTCAGTGTTTCTTTTTGGTTGCCCCTGAAATATGCTCTGGACTAGAGAACAGAGTAAAGAAGGAATAAGTTATGCAGTCGGAAGCACTTTTCTCACTTTTGCAGACTCTGCAGTTGAGACATCAACAAATCGAATGCTTTGCCCTGTGATGAGCGACAAAGTATAAGAACTCGGAAAATTGACTCCTGGATTCCGCAGGAACTAGAACATACTTCAGAATCAAAACAGAAGCCATAGAAAAAAAAACCAGTTCTCAAGATCGAAAGGAAAACGCAAAGAGAAGGTGAACAAATGTAGCCAAAAATGAAAGAAAAAATAGAAATAGAAAAAGGAAGTTGATAACTAAATAAAAAAATAAACAGACGAGTGTGATGGTTCCAGGTAAGTTATTAGATTCTCCTGTTGCTTCAAGGCATCCTCAAACGCGTCCAACAAGTCGTCCAAATACTGGATAAAACATGAACAATTCATCAAGAAATCTCTTGGAAAACCTTCCAAAACTCACCCTTCGGACATTCATGTGGGATTCCAATTTTGTAGCTAGCACATCGCTAGTAATATCACCTGGAATGCAGATATTTGGGGCAAAAAATCAACTCAAATCAGTACTCGGCGGAATCGTTCGTTTCAAGCATGTCGTTAACTTGTTAATCGAGGATTCCTTTTTGACTCTATTTCCAATTTTATGGAAGCGCTTGATAAGACCTCTGATCATACTTGTTGTAGTACTCCACGCATTCCCAAAACCAAAGTAGGATCTATTTAGGGCAACTGTGTGTGTGCTTCTTCCTTTACTTTTGATTTATGGTTTTCGGGTGTACTGACGATGAGAGAAGAGAGGAAGCCCACTCGAAGGGTAGGGAAAGCAGGCATTGAGGAAAAAGATTCTGCTCCCATCAAGGGTAACTGTCAAAGAGGACCGAACACGAATAGGCTCTGCACGTGCGTTAAAGAGGCCCATTATATCATCTGCTTTAATTTAAAAGACAGCGCAACCGTGAAAGGTGAGAACACTAGATAATATGCGCACCACTGTAAGAGCCGAGTCATTAGGTAGGGACACTCACTTCAACCAAGAAGATTGAGATTGATTGGGGACAAAACATGGATACCGGTAGCTGCACGGCTGGGCTTTGTTGCTTGCTTCACGAACAAAAAAAAAACTAGAAAAGAAACGAAGCAAATGAAATAAAATACCTATGTACATGTACTTTTGGTAGTTTTCGTCCCTTCGCACCTCAATTCCTTCCCGAAGTAACATCTTTTCGAATTCATTAGATGGCTCCACTGGTTCGCCATTGTCATTGTCATAGTTGACAACAACTCTGCGAATGAAGAAAACCATTGTTTTGTTGGAAATTAGGAATGCCCACTTACGAACCTGTTTCTAGGCTGAGTATCAGACGGAAGTTCGTTTATCTGCGTGATTTTTACACCAAAACTTCTTTGTGATCCAGCATCTGAAAGCATTCTTCAACTACCTTGAAATTGATAAAATATCACGAACAAGTCACACAGTAGGGTTCAAGTTCTATGGAATAAAGACCCAAATAAGCTAAGGTAGCTAAGCTTAACCAAGATGTCATACAATGAGTAGAAGACAGAATCCATGAAGACTGCGTCGGAGGGGCACGCAAATATTGTGTTTGTTTCCTAGCCTACCTCTTATTTCGTTTCATCATAGCTTAATACAAATACAATGAAGGTATACCGTACCAGCACAGTCCTGTGGGGCATCACCTCCAGCGGCAGGGCCGCTGTCAGTGAAGTCGTCGAACAAGTCGTCGTCAGCATCAGACCACATGGTTCACAGAAAATAAAAGTCCCTTGACGTAAGGCGACCTCGACGCCACAACATTAATAAAAATTGGGCGGTGTTAAAGAGATAAGTATGAGCGGTATTTCCAAATAATAGAGAGAGAGTAAAAAAAGCTTAGTGATATTAGTGCTCATCATGCGTTTCATGATACCTTTTTTTTGGGTTGAGCGTTTCGAGAAACTCCTGAGCGCTTGTTGAATAAAAGGGAAAGCAGAAGTGTCACAGATTGTTAAGCTTCCTAGTCTTAAAGTTAGGCAAAAATCCTTATCCTTCTGAACGAATTACTTTAACGAAGTGGGACAAACAAAATGTTTTTCTTGGTTTCACCCTGTTCGATATTCTGTACAATATACATTTTGGTGCTAACTTAGTTGGGGGGGGGGGCACGCGGCGGCGCGGCAGTCTGCTCACCTGGGCTCTCTCGAGCGAGACAGTGTAAACTCGAACATTCCAGCTTTTCACGCATGTCAAGTGACTGCCCCACCCCCCACCCCCCTAGACTGCCTACACTCCCCCTGGCCCACGGATTTCCGAACATGCCAGGCGAGCAGACTGCCGCGCCGCCGCGTGGCCCCCCCCAACTAAGTTAGCACCCTCCGCTTGACATGAAAAGCTTCTAATCGAACCGCAACACGCGAAACAAGATATGGGAAAATGACATATAACCTCAGACTACGGTCAGCTGGCCCTAAAAAGCATATGTGTCCGGAAATTTCATAGCTTTACTACCACTCGCAAGAATCACCATGATCTCCTGAAAATGTAGACATTAAAAAGGAAGGATTTTAAAATTAACTCGGGCCGACGCGAATAAAATTTCGCGCTCTTATGCCTGCCTTGTGCCTTGCCACATTCATTTAACTCATCGACGCAGTGAAAAAATATCGCGCTTGCACCACTTTCTTGCGGTGTGGTCGGGAAGGCGCTGTGAAAAAGGAACCTCCGAGTAGCGCAACAGAAACGGAGCTAGTATGAAAGTAGACGCTGTCGCAATTACAAGGCATCTCACAGGACAAGTCCAGGAGTAGGCAGGGACTCTGGGGAAAGTGAAATGCTCGCACACCTTGAAGTCTCCTCCTACGCCTGACTCTTAGAAGGATATCCGCATTTTGGATGCTCTGCTATCGTAATGTCCCCAAATCCTCCAAGAGCACTTGAATCTGCTTATTCCTGTTGCGCCTAATTGTGCCCTCGAGGAATGGGGAGGCATGGGGGGACTAAGCCAGCCGAAGTGGATTCTTGTTCAAACTCCCTGACGGAGTCTGATGCAAATCAAACGACCTGGGAGAGACAGAGGGTTTGATTGACTGGAGCGGGGTTCGATCCATTGTGCGGTACCCGCACTGTCGTGCTTTAGGGTGGCATCACTGCCACTGCGCGACAACCGCCCCTTCGATGAAGATGAAGCAATCGTGACTTCTGTTCGAAAGAACAACAGATCTCTGATCGTGTGAACAATGAATCAGTGATACTGCTTATCTGTAGTTGGCACTATAAAAGCGGCCGACATGGGGGTGATGTTCACTTCGCCGCAAGCATGCCACTAACGGTCGAGCCATTGGAGGCCGCAGTACCAGCTGCTGGAGGCAAATCCACTCATCAACTCACCAATAACACGAATCAGAGGATGATCTTCAAGATTCGCAGCACTAACAATGACGAGTATCGTGTTCGTCCTGTCTTCGGATTCGTCGACCCGGCTGGAAACGCAAGCATTGAAGTGACTCGATTGGTGAGTTCAGGTCTCTGCATTAGTGGGCGGGGCAACAGCTGCCTATTGGCTGCGCACTTGTGGTGTCCAATGAGCGGCTGCCACTCGCCATTGGTGGAACACTCCGTGCGGTTGTTCATATCGTCGGTTTCAGAACGGCCCACCAAAGGACGACCGAATCGTAGTGCAGTTTGCGCCCGCACCGAAGAACGCCAGCGACGCGAAGGAGGCATTTGGACAGACGGAAGTGACCAGCATGTTCTCCATCAATCTCAGTGCCACATAAGTCACGTCCAATAAACAATGCCATAATGTGCATAACATTTCGTAAATCGGATGCATCACTGGAATTACACTAGCATAAATATTTCCTGCACAGTCCACTATCACTGAGCATGGGCGGTCGATCGCGGGTCTTCAACGAAGATCGAGACGCCCGGGCGATTAGCCACTTGACAGCCCTGGGCTTACTTTATATGGAGCATTTACGTCTTCCACGGTCCTTGCTCTGAATCAACTGACCATACGGACAGGATTAGGCCGCTTCATGACCTTAGGGGATACG
>MU897723.1:0-11018 GCA_036418205.1 Ostertagia ostertagi | reverse complement strand
ATGGGATGGTAAAACTCATCCGCTTTCTGTCTCCTGCGGTCAAATCATCATCACGAGAAAAAGAAATGCCTGATTCCTGAATATCGGACATTGTGTGGAAAATCCTCTGACATTCAGAATATGAGAATGTAGTTGCTAGCTTCCAACTAAGATTGATAATAACTTCATTAGGCCCTCTGACATTCGTCTCTCAAACACTTCGTGGACGCCTTTTTACGTGCGTGTGCCATATAGTCTAATATGATTGGTCAGAAGTAATGGATTTTGTACTGATTTGTCGGAACTGCCACTATACTGGGTAGTCAGCTTTGGGCATTCACAGTTCAGTAATAAAACTAGTATCGAATTTTCAAAGAACTAAAATGAAAGTTTGTTGAAGGGTGAAACTCCAGTTCGGGGGGGGGGCCACTCCATTTTTTCTCCAATACTCAAGATAAGGATTAGAGGGCTCACGACACGTAATCGACTCATTTAAAGTAGACTTCTGATAAATATTGGTGTAATGTGTGAGAAACCCTGAAACGTTTTCACATTTTCGCCTGCCATGACCCAAGGGAACGGTCCTGGACCAGGAGAAAGGACACCTCCGCAAAGGGCTAAGGGTGCAGGAGCTCCAGGGTGGATCACCTGTGCAGAAAAGTGGATGGGATGTGGGCAGGTAGTGTGGAATGTAGGACATCCACCGGTCCTTATCAAAAGTACGCTCGAAATGAGTCGTTCACTTATTATCTTATCCGTAGTGTTCGATAGCCCAAAGAACTGCTCTCTAGTACTACGGATAAGATAGCAATGGAGTGGCCCCCCCGAACTGGAGTTTCACCCCGAATGTTATGGATCGGAGAGATTGTCGATCTCCGTTGTCATAGGGAAATTGCAGGTTCTGGCTATCTGGCCCGACAAAGAGGAAGAGTGCAAAGAAAGAGCGAATAGGATTTGCGATGAGGTGCTCTACTTCTCTTTTCCAAGAAATGACATCACAGTTTGGTTTTAGGCATTATATGATGATTTGTGAATAACGCTACGTCTGTGAAGTGGTCGGCTGGATTTGTGTGATCCGGAAGCATGAAACCACATTTTGCGAAAAACGTAATCGCCTCATCTGGAGCACCATGGAAGGCTACTCGGCCTTGGGCGAGAAATACCACCTGAAAGAAGGGAAATCTTATTTTGGGACCATTGCCAGATTATGCAGCTCACCTTGTCGAACAATCTGAAGACCTCAGACGAAGGCTGCTTGATTGTGCAAATAATGGTTTTCCCACGATCACCCGCTAGCGACTCCAGTCTCTGTGAAATCAAATTCAGCAAATCTGATGACCAAGATGATCCATGAAGAGTAGAAGGGTATTATAAGCAAGCTTTGTGACAACCTACAAGCACATAATACGATCACACTTCACCGGCCCCCTTCACTAGTGGTAATGCTTCATCCGTTGTAATCCTTTTTAGATCCTATTATTGGTTAAAACAAATAGTCAGATTCAAAAGGAGTTGCTTGAGAGTTTGGGTTTCTAGCAGTGCGGACCACGTTAAAATATTCCCCGACGGTTGTATTGTAAGTATTTGCCCAGTAAGAAGAGGGGTTGTTTTTTTTCTGATTTTTGGGGTCATGGATGGAGGCAGCAGGGTAGAGATTGCTACATAAAATTGTGTCCTGAGATCTGAAACTTGCTGCTTCAAGTTCACATATTCCCAGTTAATTTCACAAGAAGGGAATTGGGACTGTCACCGGGTTAAAGGCAGCGATTACGATAAAGAGGGAGCGCATCGGGGAAGCATATGCACCACACGAAGCAGTTACTTGGCTGCCAGGGAAGCGAGGTGTAGCGCTTTCACGACGAAAGGTCGCTGGTTGCTGAGCAGGACTTCGAAAGCACTCCGCCCCCAAAAGCGATCCGCCCACTAGTTTAGTTGGTGATTTGGACGAGCTGCGTTGCCAGCAGCGGCACAACTGGAGCAACTCGATTGAGCGTGGTTTGGCATGTGCCACCAAACGCGTTGCGATGAACTCGTTCATACGTCCGCTTTCTGAGCTTACCTGTTCATGAGTGAAAACCAACGGCCAAAAAAGGGGTCCCGTTTTGCGTTTTCTTGACGGATTTCTCCGCTTTTTTCGCCACTGGCGTACCATTGAGCACCACCACGTCTCCTCTAAACCTTCTTGAAACTATCGTAATCGCTGCCTTTAGGCTAGATTCAGGAACAATATTGGCACCGCCGATCACCATCATTGGAACTTGGAGAAGGTTATTGTAGGGAACGGGTGCACTGTTTCGGCCATTCCCTGTGCGCAAAGTTTTCAACTCTAATGGGCAGCGTTTCCGTTCTCTATCGATCTTGTGGCATTTCTTCTCCCTTCACTCTTTTTGTTTCAAACAGATGGACGCGCTGGGGTAAAGAAAGTATGAAGACAAACGAAAAGGATGTCAGGTGCCAGAGCCATATTTCCCTTCCTGAGCGCTTGCAATTATAGTAAACTGGCGTGATCAATCTTGAACCAATCGCAGATAAGTTTCTACTTTGGACCATTCTCCTTTCCTACCAAGCATTTCGAACCACTCAATTCTGTAATGGGACGTATGATTCGTGTGAAGATGGGTTCTGTGTGGACTTCCAGATCGCATGGGATCTTGGAACATCGACTAAATGGAGCGGTGCAACAGTACAACGAAACATTGTGTTCATCACCATCTGACTGAATATACGAAACATTGATATGTATTCGTATGACCAACTTCGAGAATGCGGACCATAGCGCCTCACCATCTTTTACTTGATTCATGGAAAACATCTAATCCATTGGTACTGAACTCGACCAAAGCTCACGCAAACGGCAATGAGCACAAGATGCTGAGGGATAAAGAGCGTGCTGACTCCATGATGAGAGGCATTGAGGCCTTTTACAACCACATTCTCACGAGAAAAAGAGCAGTCGAAAAACGCTGAAAAGGCTTTCTCAACCTGCAAGCCACAACACTAAATATTCTTTCATAATCTTCGCATAACCGATCAACACGTGATGCGAGCTGGGAAATTCGAGGGCCCCACTTGTACAGACGTGCTGCAACACAATCTGGAAATGATCAACACACTGACAGCGTCGCAGTTGCATACACAATCGGCGCCCCTGTTGCGCATTCACTTCGCCACAGTGCCACGACTCCTGTGCCTAGGATCCAGCTTCTCTATCCACGGAAAGAATTGCTCTGAGGAATAAGACACGCCAGAGACGCCATCGTGCCTTTAGAGCGACTGAGCTCACCGTCCCAGTGCGCGTGAAATTGTAGACCTCAGTTTAGTTGGGCGGGTTGACCTAATGACCTCTCCTGGTAAGAGTAAAATGGCCAAAGAGAGCGAGGGTATCGAAGGAACACGACTGTAACAACCAAGCCGCCATGACGAGTCCAAACACTGTGGTTCATCACAAACAGATTGGAATGCTGAGCAGTTCTCCCGACGCAAATCGAGCCGCTCATCGCCCCTTAAAAAATAACGAACAAAATCCAATATTGTCACAAAGGCCAGCATTTACCTGATATCCCCTTAACGATACCTGGCACACCGATACGAGAAGACTGTGTCCCTTCAAGTAGCATATCTTTCATGACCTAAAATACCTAATACTTTGAATTCTCAACGCTGTCCGACTATTTCTGCTGCTGTTCCTCAGCGAGTGAGTTTCCACGGTTTTCAGGCAGGATGAAGAATTTTCCGAGTCACCTCTTCAACTCTTGCAATGCGCATTGCCGTTGTGAATGAAGATGGTAGTTTCATTTTGGCTTGGATCATTAGATGTTCCCGCACCTGAATAGGTTGTGCAGTTCAGAAGCAAAGAAAAGGCTGAAGTAGTAATCCATAGCCATAACCAAGCGTCAACCAAGTTTTTAGATTGTGGTACTCATCCAAAATGAATACAGGTCATTGGATTCTTTCCTGACAAGGAAAGACCAATTAGTCAGTCTGGCCATTTTAAACGAGGCGCCGAGTTCAAATCTGCTCCATTCAGCGGAAGGATCTCCTGAAAGACGTTATGAAGCAGGAAAGCGCAGAGGGAATGACCCTAAGTCGCAGGCAAAAGGTCGTTAGATTGACTCAAATATGAATTTTAGGTCTCTCTAATTGAATTTCTGAGAAGAGGCAAGTGTGAATCTGCACTGGAGGTGATCGCGCGACCTCTTGCCTGTGACTTAGGGTCACTATCGCTGCAGTTCCATGCTTCATGATTTTTTTAGGAAATAGTTCCGCAGATAACGAAAGCAGATTTGAATTCGGCATCTAGAGGCCCAGAAGTAGGTACACATCTCACTTCAAATGGCCAGACGTACTAATTGACCTCTCGTCGTGGGCATAAAGCACCCGCCCCTCACCGGGGGCCGTGTGGAGATAAGCTCAAGATGGAGTTCAGGCTCTTCAAAACTAGTGAACGCGCGGTTGTCCCTGTTGGTAATTCACGCGAAAGATAAGAATATGGCCTGACGTAATGCTGACTTGTTGGGAGGGGTAACTGAAGGCTCGACTGCCCTCATTTAGCCTTCCAACGATCTTAGCATCAGGTCTCTCAGACCACAGAATTGCCAACAAGGTCAACCGTCGCACTCGGCAAAAAAAGTTTAGACTCCCTCTGAAATTTATCCCAATATGTTTATCCCCCACCCCACCACCACACATGAGGGCAGTTACCCACAAGTGCCCCCTCACCATACCCACCACGGCAAAGGCAAATGCTCCAACGTCGCCCCACTTCCCGTACAGTTTTTCGCCGACCACGTCCCAATCGCACGACAGGCCCCGTTAACCCGCCTGCAGTGTGCGGAATTCAAAGATGAGGCGACTCCTCACAGTAATTTTGCGAGTCAAGAGCCAGATTCATTAACATCGCTGATCAGCCTTATGAGCTGCCGCTCGCGGATCGGCGATCCGTTTCCCATCTCCGACCACCACCCTCACCATCACAATCAGCGGACAAGGAAGGGGTCCCTCTCGGGTTTCGGGTCGTTTCAAATGCTTTCTTCTTCATCTCTGCTCCACTGACCACCTCTACCCTTATGGACTAACCTCAAGCGCGATCTATCTCTCATCTATCTCTCACACAGCAAGAACCCGGTCACACCCACCCCCCCTAGTCGCGATTGTCCGAACTTAGAATTGTAAGGCTCAATAAAATTGCCGTCATGGTGCGAGTTATTCTTGTAAAGGCTCAAATTACATCTGTGACCATTGCAGATATGCACTCTTCTCAATTAGGGATGTGTGTGGTTCATTGAAAATTGTTAAACACCGCTTTTTACCGTTAGGGTGCCCACGAACAGATCCTCTTGCTGCACATAAGCCGACACACTCGTGACTCCTCTGCCAATATTTTGTCCATTCACCAGCACTTTGCCTTCAACGGTAAGTCCGCCAAGGTTCCGTTCAAGAAGCGCGTTTAGTAGAGTAGTCTTGCCAGTTCCACTAAAAGAGGGCATCGTCAATGCTAATAACAGCAGCAGTATGATACAGAACCCCATCACATACCTTGCACCCATGAGGGCAATTCATTTCTCTGGGAACAGCAATTCCGCTGACATCTTGCAATATCTGTCGACCATTTTTCGTCGTTACCTTCACATTTTGCCATTGGATTGAAACTAACTGCTCGACGACGATGGGTACGCCTATACTCATTTCTTTGAAGGACAAGAACTATTGCTGTGAAAAGTGTCGACCAACCTGTCATGCAGAACTGACAACAATGAGAAACGCTCCCCTTCACCAAACAGTGCGCATCAGTTCTTCAAAATGAGATACAGCAAGCAGTTCCAAAAACATTAGGTAAGCCACATTAGGTAGTGTTCATTGCGGTCCGCGATCTTTAGTAAAAGCAATTAATCCAAAATTATGGCGGATTTGGGAATGAATGTGATTAGGCGAACGCTCCGTGTGAGGAGTAAACCAATCGACACACATGCCGTCTTCCTCGCTTAATCTCCTACATCAATATCGCCTCATCGCCTAATCAATACTTATCCTTTTCCTTACAGATTAGTCGCTTAATCGCCTAATCGCATATACGACCGCGACTATGAACACTACCTTACCCGCACTCCTGTTTAATCAGTCTATTGTCATCATTACCCTCTATGCCACACGAGAGGAGGCTCGTTGACATGTAGAGAAGTTCTCTGTGGACAGTATGGGTTTCAGCCTTCTTGCGCTATTGCGAAATGAAATTTTGGAAAGATCACGGCCAACCGTGCGTCGAGGAATCCTCGACGAGGGGATCGTATCTGCTCCGGTGCGAAGAAAGGGGTCGTAGTGCGGGGATAAGCAATGAACCATTCATCGCTGGTTTGTTCGGAAGAGGATGATAGCCTCCACAGCCGAAGTTTGGGCGCGCAGCGCGTTCCCGAACAAGTTCGATCAATGTCGTGCGCTTTAACTGTTCTTCCGAGCAAAGGAAATGCGAGTTTGAGGGACATCAAGAGATTTTCGGAAGAAGCTGTGTTGCATGAAGGTATCCCCTAATTAGGACGGAATACGATCTTCGACCTTAGCTCTCTAGTGATAAGGGTATCCTCTTGATCTGAAACCCTACCATGAAAAAGTTTGCTAATCAGAAAAGGTGCATTTTAATTTTTTCATTTCCGCTCAAAACTATGTGGGAAAGAATCTGTGCCCATGAAAGTGTGGCAACGCGTCAAAAAGTTGCGATCTATTTCGGTTAACGAGAAGAGCGTCGAGTGCAGACCACACACCACAAGTGACGACGGCCAAGAAAAAGAAAAAGAAGCACTTTTTTTGGCCGTCGTCACTTGTGGTGTGTGGTCTGCACTCGATGCTCTTCTCGTTTTCCGAAATAGAGGGTACCTTCTACATTTTCTAGCAAAAACCCTAAACGGTGAAATTTTTGATCTTGTATGTTCAACAAGTGATCTCATAAATCCGCAAAAGGAATCCCTCTCAGAAAATTTTCCCTCGAACTCACATCTCAATTGCAGGGAACGGAAAAACACGACGTGGTCAAACTCGCTGAGAAACGCGCCCGTGCACTTGATCATCCCCCCCCGCGTGTAGTTTGTTTCCGCATTCCCTTTCTAACCCGCTTTTACGTTCTCGGCGATTCCATTGCTGATCCAGACTCTAACAACCCTGCGTTCACTTCTCCCCTAGTACCTTATGCGAGCCGTCACCCGAGTACCCTTGTCCACAGATTCTTCACTGGCCTCGACCCTGCTCTGGCAGAGGCCAACATATTTCCTTGCCAAGGCTGCTCTGTCGCCTGCATCCTCTTAGCGAGGAAGCTTGGAAAACTCATCCTTACCCTCCACAATAAAACCCCTAGTAGTGGCTAACGATTCACCCGATGCCGCATATGAACCTAGGTTCACTGGTGGCTATCGTTTATGTCGCTGAGAGAGCATTGTAGCAGGTGGCCGGCTGCCCATCCTCCCCTTCCCTTCCCGCACAAATGCTATGCAGGGGTACGCGGCCAAACGCCGTTCACATTGATTTCCCATGCCTAATTTGTTAGTGTCTGCTAGCAGAAAAAATAACAACAGAAACGCAGTGCTTGCAGCAGACGGAAAAGCGGATTGAGCCACAAAAGAGCCTCTTTCGGCTTGAATTTTGGCCATAATGGGAATCGGCCGCGCTCTTTCTTTGTATGTAACACTAGACGAAACGTTCCTGTTCCTCCACCTTCCTGTGCACAGGTTCATGCAACAGTCTGAACAGGTTAACACGTGTGGCGATTTGGAACACGTCCTGACCCCCGCGCCTCCCAGCAAGGAAAGATTCCGAAATTCGTATCGATCAATACTCTCTTGCCATGCGCCTTCACCCGCTCCTTTAATATTGAAAGTGGTTTCACACTCGCCTCGATATTGGACCTGTTCCCTTTAAATTTCATTTTTCTATTTCTTCATTTTTTTCTTAGTGACTCTAGGTTCACGTTAAGGGAGGGTGCCGCAACAATTCGCAGATCCAGACTTTCAGAAGGCATTGAGGTAAGCTCCGATGCCAGGTTCGAGTAAAGGACGAGTCTACGGGGTTGGAGGGTAAAAAGTTGCAGTTACGTGACATTCGTAAAAAGAAATTTGAATTTTTACAATCCAGTTCGCTCGAGACCACTGCATCATGACCGCCCCTCCTAATAGCATGACCCTCTTATGCTTTTTCTGCCCGTGTTTCTACGATTGGCCAGTTCATTGTTTCCAACTGGATATTAGGATAAGTAGGCACGATAAGGATAAGTGACAGTAGCCTGGCATATAGATGCGTATTGATTTGGAACTCGCGTGCAGAGCAGTTAGATTCCATGCGTCTTCACGGCAGTTAAAGAGACCCCCCGGCGCGAAAATTAATCTTTGCACCATCTTACCTAACGATTGAAATGTCATTCATGTGTTCACAAATGAAAATTATGCACCACAAAGTTCCACGCATGAAGATTCGGTTTCTGAAGAGAAACAAACGTACAAAAACTACACGTTATGGACCATCGAAGGACCAGGAGGCAGAGCCAGGCGAGGCATGGAAAGAAGACGGCGTTTGGCCGGCTACGTACCAGGCGACGCAATGAGAGAATCGGGTTAAAGCGCGCGATTTCGGAGAGTGGAGACAAATCGATCGATGGAATAGGATGGAGTAGAAGTGTAAGATGTGAATGCAACGAAGCAGAAGGCCAGAAAGAGCTTCTAGTGAATGCACTCCAAGAACCAAGTTTGAGCATCCCCGTCGCCAGCATTCGTGAAAGACGTCCGTGGGCAATTCGAACGCGTAGCAGCCTTTTCGAGTTTCGAATTTCTAATCAAAACGAAAGCAATACTTCAGTTCTTTTCACTATTATCGTGGATAATGAGTCTCAAGCCAGTGATTTATGGCTGAAATAGAATCATGATTTTTCCGCGCAAGATTCCTTTAATTGATACGTATCTTGCATTGTCGGCGTACTGCTCTAGTCTACTATCTTAATAGCCCACTCTACACTATCCTTTAGTTGTAACATCGGGCGAAGATACCTCCATAGAAGTTAGAAAGGAGAAGCCGAAAATCGCTTTGAATTTTCTTTATTAATTCCAACCTGAGCTGCCCATGATGAAGGCCTCATTTATGTTGTATGTGCTAAAAGTAAACATGCACTAAACATTAGAAACCATACCGTTCAAAACAATCAAATT
This sequence comes from Ostertagia ostertagi, assembly GCA_036418205.1. NCBI lineage: Eukaryota > Metazoa > Nematoda > Chromadorea > Rhabditida > Trichostrongylidae > Ostertagia > Ostertagia ostertagi. Next base: position 1,860 of record MU897723.1, on the reverse strand, counting down.
TGAAGGAAACTTTGGATCGCCTAGCTTCGGGAAGCATAGCATACGGCCCATCGTAATCTATACTACTGCCTCGCGCGTACAAAATTCGCCCTCGAAATCACGTACCTAAATCATACATTGACGATAGTGAGGCGCGATTGCCGTTACTCAACACAGATGCCAACAGGGCCGTCGACCATTGGGGTTCGAAATTACCGCATCTCACCCTTCTCATTCCTTTTTCTAGCTCATGCTTTTCCCCAGTTTGTTTGTCTGTCTTCTACATATGGATTGCAGCGTAACATTATTGTAAAGTCAATTATCGGGCTCAACGGTGGACCAAATATGCCCACTTTAGCAGAAGTTTTTAAGCCGCAGCGAAGTTACGCAGCTGGTCATTCCTCGTTCTCACTGTACGCCATTCTGCATAGACATGCCAGTAGAAAAAGGTGTAGTGAAACAGTACAGTACCGACAATATACTCTCGAAGTCATGATGCCCTGTCACCGGAATGGAACGTGCAAATCCTCCACCGCTAGTTGCATCCAACACATGATGATTTCACCGGAAATGACGTGGCAGCCACCGCACTTGATAGAAGTTGCGCGGATAAGCTGCTTCCAACACGCTTTGCTGATATCTGGCGGAGTATTTTATCCACACAACATCTATCAAGTGCGGTGGCTGCCACGTCATTTCCGGTGACACGCCCAATCAGACTTCGAGATATCGACTGTAAATGCGGAATAAAATATACAGTCGATATCCGAAAGTTGGGGTGGGTGTGTCACCGGAAGTGACGTGCACTTGATAGAAGTGCGTGGATAAGCTGTTGCCAGCATGCTTTGCTGATATCCAGCGATGTATGTTGGAAGCAGCTTATCCACATAGCTTCTATCAAGTGCACGTCACTTCCGGTGACACGCCCACCCCAACTCACCGATATCGAGTATATGTTTCACTTGGCACAACCACATCAAAAGAGCTTTTGGCATCCACTACAGATAAAATGACTAAAATTTCCTTTTTCATTACCATTACATGTTCTTTAATCGGAACTTCGTCACTATATACTCTATTACCTTCTACGCATTGACTGTTACTGAGATGTTTTTGTACCACTGGTGCTTTAAAAAGTTATCAATAAAAATTCACGGATCCGAGGTGCGGCGGTCGCACTCGCAAAATCGGCCCGGTCCCACACGGCCAAAAAAGCCAAAACGCGCGCGGTCGTCAATGTGTTAAAGGCACGAGTCGGGATTGAATTGATGCGTTATTTTGTTCAAACATTAGGCAAGGGGTGCAATGAGGAACATTAGTGAGGAGAAAAAGCAAAAAGCACCATAGAAAACACTAAATTTCCCTTAGGAGGCCGGCCGTAGTACGACGGAGAGACACAGCGCTGCGAGGAGAGGGAGAACGCGAGATAGTACGTCATACGCGAGAGACGCAGAGACCACGTATGCCGTGGTGGATTACGCTGGCAGCGCGGCGGGCAAGGCCTTAGCGCCATTGCCGCGCACTTTTGGGTCGCGATAGTGTCGCGCCCTCAGTGCTTGGGAGCCCACTATCGCACCCTGGGAAGAACTTCTGCTGGTTGCCTAATCCTGACTCGTGGCTTTAATCTTGTCAACGCACTGTAATGCTGTCCTTATCCACTACGATCTTAATCTCCCTGTCAATCGTGTCATCCTATTCATTGTCGCTACTATCCTAACCTCCAGAGTCGCGAACTATGAACGCGGCATCAGATCCGCTACGGGTCCTCGTTACATAGCCAGAGATGAATGACATAGGGGCGCCCACGTCCTTGGTGGGGGAAGTGACATACAAAACATGACAGGTGGTAAGTGAGACTAGGACTAAGTCAGGAGAGGAGGG
>MU897722.1:0-13987 GCA_036418205.1 Ostertagia ostertagi | reverse complement strand
AAGCTCTACACAGTCTCTCAAATTTTGTCGAGTAAATGTCGAGGATGCCGGAATTTTCATGGAGTTTTTGCCACTTAAAAGGCAATATATCTCTGATTTCCGTAAGATCTTGAAAAAAGGAAGATAGGTGAAAAGCGGAAGGTTTGCGCTTCCTAATAGTCTGTTTAGCTTCTTCCCAAATCTCTTAGTTGAGGAGATATTTGCGTCGAGGACGGATTTCGGTTACCCAGAAAGCCGCTCCCTTCTTCTCTTCTCAAAATGTGTCTAGAATAATTCCCCAACGTAAGCGACAAGAAAAGGGGCAATCGTCATCGTCCGATCTCGTCTCAGTATAGGCCATGCATCCGACCTCCACTCAAGTTGTAGAATCTATTGAAAGGTGTTATACATATGATGACCTGTTGACAGAAAGTGTAACACATTTCGTAACTCCTATAACCTAAGGAACAGCTTCATTTGTCCAAGGCCTTCTAAAACTATTGTCGTTTTTGCTACAGCGTCCCTAACAACAGTGTCATTCTCAACGAGGTATTAAGGGAGAAGGAGCGAGCGATAAAGGAGGTGCCTTTGCAGCGCGTGCGCACATGTGGCCCCTTCCTTGCGGGGATGCACTTTCATTCTTTGTACTGCTTTCAAATACGCCCTTCTCATGAAGGTAGAGGAATGGAGCGACTGAACCTGCAAAGAATATTTTTCATTCATGTTTCCTCACATATTTCGTCGCTGCGCTACACCCTCTTACTCCTATCTGCACCACGATGCCACTGATGTTACTGACCCCCCACGAGTACGACCCCCCATGACCCAGCCCTGACAAATACGACCCCCTGTCGAGGATTTCCTCGACCGATATTCACCCTGGACGCGGCTGGACAGAGTCAGGGACAAGGATGTCAGAGCGGTCATGCAGACTGCCCCTGTTCAGCTAAAGGTGAGGGAACAAGGCCTTGATGGTATGGGCACGTGCTAGGAAGGCTGCAGGACTAAATGATGCTGCTGTTGGTGGACGGGGCGTACACCAAAATGGGCGGAGTTTGTTGTCAAACATATAACTCGATTCCATGATGTCCAGCAGAAAAAAGTGGAGAGTCCGACAACGGAAGGGAGTCATATGCTATGGATAGGTTGACGAAGTTTGCAAGAAAGCGTTACAAAATTATCGGTGGCACTGTTTTATACTGCAGCCCCGTATGATGCACACGAATGCGTGCGCACCAAATTAGTAAAGCATAAAGCATTTGCCGTTGATCAATCCTCGTTTTGGGATGCGGCACGCATTCTACTTCCATTTGTACATTCGTAGTGGCATTTGAATGCGATGTGGCCTATACAATGAACTTGGGGCCCGCAGCAGCCACTATTTTTATCCCTCTAAGTCTTGCAAATTCACAGACCCGAACACCTGCAAATTCACCGACCCGGAACGGATTGAGGGCTTGTTCGGCCCGAACGCCCCATGATTTGATCACCGCACACTGCGCGTGGTGAATAGCGCAGACTGCCGCTACACCATTTCCTCCCACAAAATTTTCAAAACTGAACCTTCTTCAGTCACATATGTTCCCTAACTACATACATACACATTGTTAAGTGTGCTGTATGTGTGTGATGTGGTATAAAATCATAAACACAAATAATAAAAAGCAACTGAGCATCACGAACAGTAAGCCATTTGGGGTTTGCCAGGGCGAATGCGCTGCACGCTCGTCGTCAAGTGCGGTCACAGCGTTTGACATCCCCTCCCTTCTCTGACGCCGATCCGACCATTTTCCGCTCCTCGGAACCGAATTATGAGGGCTTGTAAAGAAGGCTGTGCACTTTAGTGCACACTCTGCCTACGTCGTGTATGCTGGGAACACTTAAGACATTGCTTCCTTACACCAATTTGTTTTCTGCTCTGTAGGCTTTTCTAAACCGAGTTATTCGTCTCGAGGCTGATTTGTAATTGAATGAAATCTTGGTCGTCAGTGCAGATTTCGATGCACGCCACGCCCACTGTGGGCGGGGCTCCGCTTAGCTGATGTGTTTGTATTACCTCGTGAGACCTGCCCACCCATCCACACTTGACCCGGTCTCTCCAGGCGGATCCGAGGAGCTAGGGAATTTCGTGACAGACATACAGACAGATGACAATCACACACAATAATTTATAATACAAGCATTTCGTCGTCTCAATAGTCTACCCTTCAATCGCCCTGCATAGCTTCGTCAAGGAAAGAAGCAAACGTAAAAGCTATCGCGACTTCACCGCGATCTTGACCAGTGTGATCGCGCGGCAAATGTGGAATAAAAGGCCGTGGGTGGCCACAGGAGGGACCGCCGTATTTTTATTGATTGTTTTTTGTTGTATTTGTTGCTAACTAACTGTTCGCCGTTTCATATAATAAATCTTTTATAGATTGAGTTGCGCCGTAGATAGTCTAAGGATATTTTGCGCTCGCACTGATTGTATCCTAGAGTGAATCTACCTAATATTCGGAGTATTTTTACCGCGTGGCACGAGAAAGAAGCCACTGTTTTTATAAAAACTTCGTACCATATGTATATGCACAGACTCTCAGTTTCATTGCGCCGTCGTTGCCCACTCATAGAAAACACCATTACATCCGTAAGTTGTACCCCGACGAAGTTTTTTGACCTGAATGAATACAGCTTACCAGGTTTAGGCCGAAAATACACCGACAACTCTGGGTAATCAGGTGTAGGGGTGGTCCAGTAAATGTGATTTCGAATAAATCTAGAATGGGAAAGTGATGCAAACTTGCAAATTGGATGATCGTGTACAGTTCAGGTAGATTTTCAAGTGTAGAAAGACCTTCTTCGATATTATCAAACAACGTGAAACTCCAGTTCGGGGGGCCACTCCATTTTTTCTCCAATACTCAAGATAAGGATTAGAGGGCTCACGACACGTAATCGACTCATTTAAAGTAGACTTCTGATAAATATTGGTGTAATGGGTGAGAAACCCTGAAACGTTTTCACATTTCCGCCTGCCATGACCCAAGGGAACGGTCCTGGACCAGGAGAAAGGACACCTCCGCAAAGGGCTAAGGGTGCAGGAGCTCCAGGGTGGATCACCTGTGCAGAAAAGTGGATGGGATGTGGGCAGGTAGTGTGGAATGTAGGACATCCACCGGTCCTTATCAAAAGTACGCTCGAAATGAGTCGTTCACTTATTATCTTATCCGTAGTGTTCGATAGCCCAAAGAACTGCTCTCTAGTACTACGGATAAGATAGCAATGGAGTGCCCCCCCCCCCCGAACTGGAGTTTCACCTAAAACATTGTTGTCATCCACCTTATTACATATTTGGCTGTCCGATATTTTTTAGACGCAAATTTCTCTTCTAGACTTACCCCTATACAAGGGGTTACAAACCATCCAAAAGAGAAGAGAAGAAAGACAGACAGAAGATAACCAATTGAACTATATGCAAGAAGGTGGGTTACTTTGATATTTTGGGATACTGGGATACTTTTCGTGGGATACTTTTCGCACACCTTGTGAGCTCGTTCACTACAAGTTCGCCGAAGTGGGAGTTTTCGTCGACGAAATTTGGCCAACCGGCAAATCTGGCCCTATATTGTAGAGGCAAGTCAATAAGTTGTGCCATATTCTTGACGAAGTGCTCTATAAGGAACCCTTTATTGGGAATTATTTATTTACCAGTAAAGAACCCTTTATTTGAAGCCACGAGTCATGAGATTAGGTGACCATAGAAGGCCTTTCCATCACTAATATTTCCAGGAATGCGCTCAGAGGGGTGATGCCACACTCCTGACTCGAGATTGCGCGCCGTCAAGGCCTCTGGCCTACTACTTACAGCGATGGGTTCGTTTCATCAGCTGGTCCCGCCCACCGCGGGATGTGGTGCGTGGCTGGCCTAACGTGTGAGATCAGCTAGGTTGATTGCCGTATCAACCGATGGAACGGCTGGCATATCCGGAAAACTCGTTTGGACGTGGCTCTCCCCGAGCAAGCCTCCTTCACTGCTAGAAGGGAAGGGGTTTCGATTTCGGTCTTGTCGACGGTTTCTTTGCGTTTTTTCTTCTGTCGTTCCACCTCCCATCTCTACACTCAATTTCAGGCGCCATAATGCCCAAACACGAGCCTGACTTTTGCCTTTAAGTGACCTCCGCATTCCTACGCTGCTCCGTTATCAATCACCCTTACGGTAAGTTATCAATTTCTGCTCCTCCACCAAACATGTTCCTGTCCAACCCTCTACATCAAGTGTCGGAACCAATGCCTTAGTGCTGCAGGAGCACGGGTTATCAATTTGATATATCAGCCATTGTCAGCTTTCATCATTTTCGGTATCCCACCTACTATTTTGGCGCCTCACCCCGTACATCAATTCTTAAAACCCGTCGCCCCAGCTGCTGTAGCAACGCGCGCTAATGAATTCCCTGGATTTGCGTCTAGCGACTCTTAATTAGCTCCCTATCAGTCGCTATCAACTTTCTTGACCACCAAATACTGTTCCCGTCACACCCACTATATCACTTGCTGGAGCTGACCCTTCAGCTCTCGTCTCACGCAATGAATTCCGTGACATTTGCTTTCCAACGCCCCTTTTCAATCCTTATCAGTCGCTATCAATTCCAGTTACCCGCCAAATGTGTTCCCGTCCCACCCCTACATCAGATCTCAGAACCGACTTCTGAAAGCTGCTGCGACGCGCCTATAACTTCGTATACACATACACGACATATACATACATACATACATACATACATACATACATACATACATACATACATACATACATACATACATACATACATACATACATACATACATACATACATACATACATACTAATACATATATGTACACATCCTACCACATTTTTACGTTGGCCTTTGTACGCGTTCAACTTCTAAAATGTATAGGTAGGCAATCACTAGCATAAAAAGAAAGTCCTGCGACACTTTTTCAATTTTTTGATTTCAATTCTATCTTTTTTGTTTACAACTCCTGACCGGTCATATATCTATCATGAGTGTCCACCACTTGTCTTCAACGCTCAGAAAATTTCTGATGCTCCTTTTCCAAAACCCAGCGGAGTGCGGTCAAGAAAGGAGGCGACCTCACTTCGAGTTGGAGTTGATCGTCTAATTATTTCGTTATCAAGATGATGATTAAAGGTCCAGGATAGGTAGCACTTATTTACAGCTCGACCAGGGGATTACGCTAAGAGAGGGAAAGAAATCTTGCCGCAACTCCAGAATTTCTTACCGGGCTCATTTCGGATCATGGTGATTCGCAATGTCATGAAAGAAATGAATATTGTCGCGGTACGAGGGCTCTTGACGAGCTACCTCGGCCAGCTTCTGGTATTCCACAGCCTAGGCCTCTACCTACACAATGGTGCCCATAACGAAGGATATGTAGTAGGAGCCTCTGTAAGAGCCCTACCTGTAATGGAGTGTAGGGACGCTGCTGGCTTCTTATAAAAATATCAAAAGATCGGAAGCGCTGGTAAAGGGTGAAACACGTTGTAGCGGTGAACGACATGCCTGTTGAAGCTATTGCAGATAGTGTTGGTCTTCGACACGAATCCATAGTTATGTAGACACTTGTACTAGACAGTGACTCGGAGTGTGGATTTACTAGTGGTCGAGGTTTTTCAAATTTTCTTGGATAACTACTTACTGCAGCACTTATATCCACCTCGTGGATTGAAGCCTCGAGAATGCTCTACCATTTGTTAGTCATAAATGTTACCTATGGATTTTCAGAAAAAAAGAAAATTTTAGAAAGAGTGTCGCAGAACTTTCTTGCCAACCTAATATAATATGACGGGCACTCAGTAACTTTAACTCACTTCGGGGCCCTCTTTTTTGAAGGCCTCCTCCAAGGTTTCTTTCACCTTGACCGTGACGTTTCTGTAGTCGCCATTGAACGTCCTGAACAAACAAAATCTCTATGGTAAATTTAGTGAACAGTTCCATAAGTGTCAATGAGAACCTGTTCGCTCTTATCTTCTTCCAGCCTATCTCTTGCGGAGTTGCCATCGTGTCCGGCTTCACTGATTCTACCAATGCAAAGCCAGACAATCCTTCATCCCATTCCTATGATCAAATTTAATGAAAGAATTCGTGAAATATTTCTGAAAAGGTCCCCTCTGCTGAGGTTCACTTTGCTTTAGTGAAAAAGTAACCATGAATTCGTTCCAATGTTTATTTATCTCCACGAACACGTCCGTTCCGATTTGCTTCACGAGGTCCGGAATCTTCGTTGTTGGTTCTGAAGCATCGTTGTCAAGTTGGTTTAATGCTGATGGCTAAACAATAAATATGGCTCACCTGCTTCAGCGTTGAAACCAGCTAGGAAGAGGAGTGGTAGTGCGAGGACGAACAACATTTTGATTCTGACGAATTTGCTCCACTAACCAGATCTTATATATGGATGATGACCACGCACTTTAGCTGAACATTATAGTGCATCAAAGTGCTATTGGGATTATTGAAGGTTGCGCATGAAAAGCTGTTCCGGAACGGATTTGCTGACGTAGCTAATCGACTTGTGTTTTTGCTCACATTTTACTCATCCTATACCAGAGGGGCACGCTATTTTGAAAGAACCATCAGAATGTGCTTCACGAAAGACGGAAGTGTCTTTAACATTCGGTGTGCCTTCTGAAAAAAGACCATGGTTGGTTTTATCCAATTCGTCAGTTTTCGGCTACAGATAGGGTACATTTTTCTGCAAAGATGAACTGAAGCGAAACAATTTTCAACCAAGCTCAGCTATGTAGTGCTGGTTAGACTCTAACTTGTGGCTGATATCTTCTGCTCTCCACAAGGTTGTTAAGCAGACTTTCTTATTGGCTTACGTTTCAGCGGGGTTGCCTTCTTCAGAGCCATAACTTACATTCCTCAAATTCCTTCAAACTTAAAAATTTGCACCTGCACTTCACAGCGCTTCAGATACAAATTAGAGTCGAAATCGAAATCAAGTTTAGTCTGGATTGATGTGTGTCCCACTACTGGTTCCGGGTGGTCTCGAGTATCGGACTTACAAGGGGGGTCTTTCAGGGCAAGCCACGCTTTTTCAAAACGGTTTTTGCATATTGTAGGGACGCATGTATGGACCACAAAACCATGTTTCGTTTTCGCTGAACGGTTTTAGTAGTACCAAAAAAGTGGTGAATAATACCCTTGATGGTTCGATCCCCCGCGGCGACTAAATTTTTGCAATTAAGGTTGGCGCCTACTCGATTGGTGCCAAATCCGCTAAATGTCGAATAATCAGATGTCATATTCATCGTCAGCACCGTTTTGGAGCCAACAAGGTGCCCGTCAACCTTGAGTTGCAAAATTATTACGCACGGGGGATGAACCATGAAGGGCGTATCATCACCACTCTTTTTCTATATATCTAAAACTGTTGGTTCAGCACGAAAACGAAAAATGGTTTTTGTGATCATACACAGGTCCCCACATAATGCGAGCAACCGTTTCCGGAGAAAGCGCGGCTCGCCCTGTAATCCGGTACTCGAAAACCACCCGGAACAGAGTGGGACCACACATCAATCCAGACTAAACTTGATTTCGATTTCGACTCCAATTTGTATCTGAAGCGCTGTGAAGTGCAGGTGCAAATTTTTAAATTTGAAGGAATTTGAGGTGATTTTTGCTTTTTGTCTTGTCTCCATGTCCTGTTCTATATGATCTATAGTAACTTCATGATTTTCACAAGATGCGCTAATTGGCTAATCGTAGTATAGCACAAGGACATTTTTTGGCGCATTGTAGACATTTCCGTTCAATCGGATAAAGCATTTTTGTCGTTGATCAATCCCTTTTTGGGATGCGGCACGCATTCTACTTCCATTTGTACATTCGTAGTGGCGTTTGAATGCGATGTGGCCTATACAATGACTTGCGGGGGCCAGCCGATGTTCAAGTCAGTGTTTTTATCCTCCCAGACAAGTCTGGTACCAAATTAACCGACCCCGGAGGGATGGAAGGCTTGGTTGGCCTGGGCGACTCACGACCCAGGATTTGATCCCGGACCGCTCGCGCTGGGAAGCGCGCCACTTGTCACTACACCACTTCCGCCCATGGCCTCGCAATAATTGATAACCTTCTTCAATATCCCAAATATGAAGGTGTAAGATGCAACGTGTGATATGGGGCAAAGCTTCATTACGTATATATCAGAACAATCCTTAGAAAAGCACCTTCTAAGCTTTGATAAGGACCTAATGTAATGCATGTGCCAGTGTGGTTTTTGTTGATTCCATTATGGGTTTTTTATCGTTAAAGGAAGCTTCGAACGGCGAATCTGATATCTATTGCTTTGGAGAAGCCATGCGTTTGAGAAAAGAAACATTGAAAAAACTTGTCTTTCTTCCAATTTCGCTTTCATATGTGTACTGTGATAGTGTATTGATGATGAGAAATTCGGAGAGAAATCATTCCTCTATTGTAGCGATATTGAAGAAAAATAGGAGAATCTATACTGTTAAGGGACAAACTGTATAGAAAAAAATCGAAATGTGTTGTTGAACCCTCGAGCACTGCCCTTTTTGTTGTGTCATGCTCATAAATCCACATGTCATTTAATGAAAACCCTTTTCAAAAGATGATTAAAATCTCCAATATGTGAGGATTGAATCATGCTCAACACAAAATTCGCTACTCCTCATTCGCGGCCTTCTTTTTTAATCGATTGAGGGTATAAACATTGATCTCTTCATTAATTGGTTCCTGCACAGGATTAACCGTGCGATGCGCAGATTTTCAAGTTTTCCTTTACGACTTCTCTCCTTCAGGAGGGCATCCGGTAACGACACCCCCCCCCCGCCAATTAAGCTTTTTTCTCTTTTACATATTACTCAATGCTCATCATTGAGTACTTTGCTTGTTAATATCTTTCTTCAAAGCTCCTCACGAGGTTGGCAAATAACTTTTATTGGGCTTACGTTTCGGCGAGGATCGCCTTCTTCAGAGCCTGAAAGGGTCGAAACAATTTATGACTACCCGATCAAATGTCCCAGCAACCCTACTGAAGTTCGAGACCAAACAACTCATCACGCAATCCAAAGGTGGGCCACCCGGAATCGGACTGTCCTTGATTCAGAGACACTGGATTGAACGGGCCACCCCTAAATAGGAGGGAAGTATGCCTCACAATAATGCCGGTATGAGGCCCTTCCACATTGACTCTGAATCAAAGAACAGTCGATCGTACATACTCTCGGTTATGGTTGATCTCCAGGACCGGACTGTGTTACGGATGTCTGTGCGGTTTCTGTTGCATTTCGCTCTGCGAAAGTTAGAGGAATCTTCCACGGAAAAACTCCTGTCTTTATTCTCACAAATAAACGATACCCAGGCTCCTAGCCACTTGGTGAATTATGTTAACTAATTAGACTAATGAAAAAGTTGAATTCCCGCTGTGAAACCTCCACAACTGCTAGCGGCGAGGGTTGTCAACGCGTGCAAACGCATCGATAGCGTGAATGCGAATAGAGAGTTATGTTGGACCTTCCTATAAACTTATACGTGGGATCCGCACCTGCCATGGACTTTTCTGTCCACAAAAACCACTCTCCGGTTCCGCCCATCGGCGTATCCGTTCCGGTCCTATAGGTGTCTGCCTTCCCAGGTAACTGTTACGTTTGGTTAATTCAATTCCTTCTCGCTCCGAAGTCATTGCACATTAGTTTTTCACATCGACCATGCCCCAACACCTAACACACAGATAAGAATGACCAATCTTCTCATGGAAGATTCCTTTATGTCCCAGGAAAGTTAGGCTATCAACAAAACTCTTCGCTAAAGCGGGAACCGAACCCTAACCCATGCTATCAAATGTTGGGTTAATGTGAAGCATACCTGAGTAGTGTAATCCGGGATACGCAATTTCTCCGTGGAAGCGGAGGTTCAGTGTTACTCGATCGTTTGCACTGCTGCTGCGCAGTTTTGCTTACCCGGGCAGGTCACCATGTCCGGCCATCTGTGATGAGCTCTAAACTATTGCACTCGCCTCGAGACGCTGAGTTCAACATTGTCTTCCATGTCTGCTAAACGATTTCGGAACGGATCTATAAAGCAAGAAGCGCAGCGGTAGTGCCGATGTTTTCGTAGAAGGACATGCTAGCAACTGCCCTCACCAAATTCTTGTATAAGGCAAATAATGGTTTGATGCGTAAATCAAGGAATTGCCTCCCCTTCTTGCCACAGTGACATTGAAAAACAAAAAAGAGGCTCCACGAGTAACCGTTTTCCATCACCTCTTGCTTGCGAGACCGCTCACTACCGTCGCGACTTTTTGCTCTATAACTCCGACCAAAAAACGGTTAGCAGATAGGCGAGCCAGTACTAAACCTTGCAAGGAATGCTCAATTGGTCAGTCCGGCCATTTTGTAATGAGATGTAGTCCAATGACGCGTCTTGCGACGCTGAGCTCAAATCCGTTTTCGTTATCTGCGGAACGATTCTCTGAAAGAAGTTACGAGGGAATCTTCTCACTATGGCTTTTCACTGTGGCATCCTCTATTCCCCTATCCCCCACGGTTCGCATAAGAAGAGCCAGAGAGCAGCCAACACCGTTGGCCAGGTGGCCTAAAGGATATCTCTCTAGATCATATGTGACGAGGAGGTCACATTGATCGGATCCTTTGGCCAAATTGGCGGTTTCTTTGCATTTTTTGCCTAGCTCACACGAGCCCAAAAAGTGTTTATATTTGGTTATTTTGTTGATTTGCGTCCCCACTTGACATGTGGCTGAGACAGACTTTGGAATTTTCCTCTCGTCCGTCTTTTTAGGTTTTCTATTATGATGAACTTTGACACACGGGACAAAACACAAGGACACAGGCTCGTAAATATACAAAATTTCAATAACTTGCGAGCATATGTGATAGTTCTTCACATGGTGATCAAAACAAAACAGCTTTTCGCAGTGTGCACAGGGAATAAAGAAAGATTAGGGGGATGTAGAGGGTGCCACAGTGAGAAACCACAAACGAGAAAATCCCCGCTAACTTTTCAGAGAATCGTTCCGCAGATACGGAAACGGGCCTGAGCTCGCTTCGCAAGATGCTTCCACTGGACCACATCTGATTCCAAACGACCAGACTGATCAATTGACCATTCCTCTTCAGCATATCGAGGAGAAGGAGAGTATATAGCTCACTGCTAATGGCCGTACGGACCTGATGACCTTTCCTTGTTAGAAAGAATCACTCCCAGAACGTTTTTGCATTCTTTTGCACAATAGAGTAGTCAGTTGTGATCAATGGAAACAAAGTGAAAAAAAATTCACGCAATGGATCGCTTCCCGAAAAGAAGCAAATTTACGAAAACCACAATATAGAGACGGTCGAGGGTAGGTCGGGCTGGCGAGAAAGGGAACTCATGAAAAGAAGTGCGCCTTGGAGCGGCCACGTAGCAGGTCACTATTAAAGAATCAGTTTAAAAGCGTTCGAATTCGGAGAATGGAACCCAAGCGGTTGATGTAATAGGATGCAGTAGAGAAAGAGAATTGTCATTGCTATAGGTGTAAAGAAGGTCGGCTTTGACACAAAAAGGCGTCGAAGTCGTGTATCAGTGCCTCTTCCTAGTCGAAGGAATTACCAATGAGGCGCTGATTTAGAGCTAAACGGTAGTCGGAACGAGCCGGCAACAGGACAAGATACTTATTTCGCTGATGCCAGGGAGCTCTCGGCGAACTCTGAGGTTTTTCTCCTTATCTATGGCCCTGTGCTTGCGGTGTACCATTGCCATCGGCAGATAAACTATTCTCCTGCCCTGACGTCACAGCTACGAACTTTCGTCAGCCTTTTGAGCCAGAGTGGAAGCACCTCAGCGGTTTTCATGGCCTCACCATGCCGGCAAGGCAAGGTCAGGACTGAACAACGTCCTTGTATGAACCATTTTTGCGGTTTGTTCGGCTTCTCAGTGTCCTTTCTGCCTCGTCCTCCCTTATATTTCCAGTGCTTTTTTCTGAAGCAGCAGGCAGCAAGGCCCGACGGGGGTTGTATCCCGGGGGACGCACCTTCCGCGGCTGCTGCACACGTGCTTTGGCAGTCTTACCCCTGTTCTGGGCACACGCCATTTTGTTCTTTTCGGTTCTATCTGTGGAGAAGGACCTCTGAGCTCCAGAAGTGACAGCGAAAAATGCACTTCCGTGTCTCAAAACTCCGTGTTCAATCACTGTCATTACTCCCAAAAATGTTTTCAGTATTCCAAAGCTGGGGCTGTTTTACTCAGAGCAGTTTCCCTTCCATACACCTTCGAATTGCTTATGGAAAAATTATGTCAGAGATTCGACAAAAGTCAACAGGAAAGGAATGTCAGAGCGACTCGGTATTGTGAAGTCGTTTTTCTAGATTAACCTCGAAGGTTTTTCTGAGAACTGATCAGCGTACACCTGAAGTGTGCAGTTCTTTAGCATTTTTTTTTCAAATTTACCGAACTGATTTTTATTCTGCAGCAAGTGATAATTGGCATCAAGTTGCCAGTAGCTGTCAATGTTTTCGCCGCCTTAGACCTCAGAAAGACCATCCAATACTTCGCACTGACTCCTTGTTGGTAGACAGTAAAGACACGTGACTGCAATCCACATGTGTATGATTCCGTTCTGTTGTAAAGGCCTTCGCATCCGAAACGTGTACCATTGGTGAGATGGCGTACCTGAATGATTCGACTCGGCTTGTTTTCAACTGCTGTCACGGTTATTCCTTACACTTAAGTTGCATAAAAATTCAATTCAAAATTAAATTTTTGTATGGTCTGCAAGTGTGAAATTTCCAAGGTATCTTCTAGAGGAAAGAGAATGTCGTCTTTGTTCTTGAACACTTTCTCGAATGGTTGTGATACTGTATCGCCCATTTCGAGCTTACACCGCAAAGCGAGTGAAACGGCGTTGAATTGATAAGCTTGGGCCGCCTTGGATTCACTATACGAAGACTTAGGCTTGCCTTTTCTAAGCTAACACTTCTCTGAGGAAGTGCCTCTCAATAGATACCTGTCTGACTCTTGTCACGAGATCTGCGATGACTCAAAATTTAGACAAGCTCCAAGTACTTATGGTGATTTAGTGGGTGTGATATGGTGACTTTGCGCCCTAAATGCTTCGACTCACTTCTTCTGTGTGATTATACAGTGCAGCTTTGACAGTCCTGTACACCATGGTTCCCTTTGATTTTAGATGATCCAACCTGAACAAAATACAAACATTGGGTTGATCATCAAGAAAAGGTCAGAAAGTCACTTGACACTTTGACAAAGTTTTTGAGGAAAAGTTCAGCACCCTTTCCTACACCGGCATTTGATTGCTGTGATGTGTTCAAGGTGCTTCAGTAGAGAGGTTCTCAATGCTAGTGCAACGTCCACCAGGTGTTCCATTGGTCCAAGAGCTTCGTGACTGGGAATGTTGCATTCGAAGGGGAACGACATTCTGGTCGACTGTAGGGAAGAATGATGTGTGCTTATTCACCTTTTTGGAGGCGGAACGTTTCTGAAGGCGAATGCTACCAGTAGTGAGTTGGCGACAACGGTAGGCTTCACTCATTTGACAGCTACTGGGAATGTCCGTGATCTCCGTTCAGGGTAGTATGTTCGCACTGGATACCACACGGGTTGCGCCAGCATGATGAGGAAGCAAGTTGGTCGGTCATGAGTGGATTTTCTTATCTTCCTTGACAGAGATGAATCTTTTAGCAAATTAGTGACTCGAGAAGACAGGCGAGGCTTTCTGTGATTCACACACATAAGCATAGTAGAACTCAGCTAACAAGCAGTTTTCCAGTAGAAACTAAAGCAGCCCGTTATTGCGAAGGGTTCTCCAGTGTCGCTAAATGGGGCAAAATGATGCTGTATAGATAGCTGCATGCCTGGGCCGCCGCTATCTATACAGTATTGCTGGCTCTGACTATTTTGGGCTGTGGCCGGCGGACAAATGCATAAAATTCCCTTAGGAGTGCCTTGCATCATTCTACCCCACTAAACCGCGTACCTGCATC